>DF361056.1:10405-32698 GCA_000787875.1 Solanum virginianum | reverse complement strand
GATTCAATTCTCCATTCCAATCTTCATTAAGAAATTCTCCAAAGCTAAGGTATGTGGGTTTCAACCATTAGGTCCTTTCACCCATGGTGCCAAGTTTCCTTTTTACATAAATTTCTTGTTTCTAAGTCTATTTACTTATAGGTCTTACTTATTATGAATTTGATTATGAACTATGTTGGGGTTTCATGAAAGTGTGACTGTTTGAGCATGTTTTGAGCTATGAATCTTGAATCTATCTTGAGATTTGATGAAAGGTTTTGATGTATATTGCATAATGGTATTACCTAGTATTGCTGGGTTAATTTACTTCAAGTTTACTTGCATGATTTCACTCTTGAATTGCATGGTCTTATACTAACATTGAACACCCACCAAGTGTTTGATAAAATATCTTGTTAATGTATCTTGAGTTGTTGAAGGCCTAATGTTTTCTATATAAGTTAAGTGACTTTATGATGATGAAAGGATGGTATTTATGTGATGATTTCATGATATGTATCTATAGTATTGACCATAACCAATTGAGGGATCGATACCTCAATCACTTCTGGCGGAGGATGGTCATATCTGTTAACTAATTGAGGCGTTAATGGTAGGGTGTGACAACTATCAACCACATTAGGGGGTTGATACCTCAATCACCATGGATAGTAGGATGTGACAACCATCAATCAATTGAGGGGTTGATACCTCAATCATCACCTCAGATGGGGGTGGTAAGCCATCAACCAATTGAGGGGTTGATACCTTAATAGCCTCGAATAGGTATCTCAAACACTTCACAATGGAGGGTGATCATGTCTGTCAACCAATTCAATCACCTCGGATGAGGGTGGTAAGCCATCAACCAATTGAGGGGTTGATACCTCAATCACTTCCGATAAAGGGTGGTCATGTCCATCAACCAATTGAGGGGTTGATTCCTCAATCACTTCTAAGGGGTGGTCTACCTTAGATTCTAAGTACTAAGTTGTTTGGTCTATGATAATGGTCTCTTCCTTCATATGTAATATGTTCTATACATGCATGTTTTACTTCAAACATTGATGATGCATGCCATATTGTTATTATACTACTCATTGCGTATGTTTATGCTTTTTGACTATGTTTTCTATCTCTCATTGCATTTCATCCTACATACTTAGTATATTCAAATATACTAATGCATACTCTATGCCTACATGATGTTACCATGTAGGAACCGGAGCTCCTCACAATCATCTTCATACTCCTCGTGGCTAGTACTATCTCTACAAAGCAAGTTGGTGAGTCCTCAATTTTGGGGGCAATGTGTTTGATCTTATACTATATATAAAGATGCTCTTTCTTTTATTGTATGCTTTTGGCTATGAGGGTGAGCCCAGTTGCTTATTTTGGTCCCTGCTAAATTTTATGTTTAAAGGTGTTGCTAGACAAGTTAAGTATTGATACTACGAGCTTTGACTCTTTTGATGGTTTATGTTATGAATGGTTTTCCTTGGTCCCTCATCCTTGTTTTATGTTCTTCGTTGTTGTTCAAATGCTTCTGCGACCAATGATGTGTAATGATATGTTAAGAGGCTTGTTTGCAGTCCTTTCGAGTTCCCCATTTGTTGTGTCATGTCTAGGTCCTAGGTTTGGGTCGTGACATTCGGGCTAAAGATTGCACCTCCAATTCTTCAACGAAAAATGGATAGTATATTTGGAGACTATAAAAGATTCGTCCTTGTTTATGTAGGCGATATTTTAGTATTTGGAAAAGACATAAGGGAACACCTAGGTAACCTTCAAACAGTATTTAGGTTGTTTGTAGAAAATGGTATGATAATTAGTAAAAAGAAAATGGAGCTATGTAAAACACGTATAAATCTTTTAGGAGTAGTACTAGGAGACGAAAAAATTAAGCTACAACCCTATATAGCTAGTAAAATTCTAGAAATGCCAGATAAAATAGAAAGTACAAAAGAATTACAAAAATTTCTAGGACTTATAATTTATGCTAGAAATTTCATCCAAGACATAGAAAAAATAGTAGGGCTACTTTACACTAAGATCAGAAGTAAGCACAGAAACATTTTAATGCAGAGGATATCAAGTTAGTGCAAAAAATTAAAGAAAAAGCTAAAAATATTCCTGACTTAAATATACTTTTTAGAACTAATTATTTAATTATAGAAACAGATGGAAGTTTTGTAGGATAGGGGGCTATATTAAAAGCCCGACCAAGTAAATATAGTAATAAAAGTGAAGAAAAAATATGTGCATATCAGAGTAGAAAGTATAAAGAAAAGGTAAACATGAGTAGTATAGATGTGGAAATTTTAGCAACGGTATATAGGTGAAGTAGTTTTCGGTTATATATTTTGAACAAGGCCCAAATACTAGTTAGAAAAAACTGTGAAGCAATTGTTAAATTTTATAAAAAAATAAATGAAAAAAAGTAGTAGGCGAAGATGGCTTAATTTCATGGACACAATCTCAACCTACGAAAATATTATCTTTGAATATATTAAAGGAAAAGATAATACCCTAGCCGATCAATTAAGTAGATTAAATCTTAGACACAACAAATGAGAACTATTTATTTTTCAGCATGAGATCAGCAACGACAAAGCCTATAGACACGATGAAAGCTGAGCCATAAACTCCAAACTTATATGAGCAAATAGTGTTAGGTAATGTTCGTTTTAGACCTCAGATAGTAGCAGAAGAAGCAATGAAGAGAATGTATTTTGGAAAGCACAATTTAATATTCTATCCACCATCTAATTTATCTTTTAGGGTATTACCTGAATGCGTAATAGATAAACAACAAAGGTGTCTAGTAGATAATTTTTGGATAACCTATACTAAAAGAGACAACAAGTATTTCATAGTCGTGGTAAATGCACTATGTCAATATTTTACAGACAAAAGTAGAGAAATGAAGTTTAAATACTACGTAGTTATGCATGAAAAGACAAATCGTATTTTTCAAGCATGGATAGAAGTTGTAGATTCCATACAAGATGTCAAAGTCCCACTTTTCAAAGGTTTGAATGATTTCAATGAAGCATTAGACTATGCTAGAGGAATATTAGGACCCATCTTTTATATTTCTCCAGCCCTTAGACATAATTCAAGACAGACTATCCAGTATAATATCAAAAAAGACACTGGGAAATTATTTTTTGTGACCATTGCTCTTCAATGATCGAGGCATTAAAAATATTGAATTTTAAAAATAAAATACTAATGCAATAAAATGTCAGACTCATAGAAAAATTACAAATAGTGGAGGAACGCGTACAGGCAGTAAAATTCAAATTATATCAAACGCAAATAAGCATGGATGATCTCAACAAAAATCCTTAAAGTTCTCCATCTCTAATAAAAATGGATGAGATGGGTGTGCTTTCCCCAATGAATGCAAAAAAATCCACTGTGTGGGATATGAACACAACTAGTCCGACTTAAACAGTGGCTGGTAAAGACTTATTAAATCCGTTGATGTGTGTGCCATTCCCAACGAATGTAAACATATTTACTGTGTCAAATATGGACACAGCTAGTTCGGCTCAAACGATAGCTGGTAAAGACTCATCAAATTCATTGATGGCTGATTAATAAGAAAACAATATGGATACTCCCTGCAACACTAAGAGGTGAGTCATCTAAGAAGAATACAGCAAATCAAGATAGAAAAATAAAGAAAAACTGAAAAAACTAATGGAAAAAACTTTGAAAAAATATTTGCAAAATACTAAACAAGAGCTTCAAGATAGGTATGAAGACGTGAAAGACGAAGGAACTCAGTATGACTCTGATGACAAGGTTCATGATGGAATGGATGATGATTCGAGAATGAGATTTGATTCAATCGCATTGTACAATCTAGACATGTGAGTAGATATTATATAAAATGACAAAATAAGAAGTCAACCAAGTAGATGCGAAAAAACAAGATATAATAGCAGACAAGGAATATTTGGACAACTAGGACAAAAGGTCAAAATGATCATGTGAAGTGTAGAAAATGAGGTAATATTATAAGAAGACATGGGTGGTTGCATATGTAAGGCCATAGGTGGAAATGGGTGGTTGCATGCCTCAAGTTCCAAGGCCATTTCATATCCAATTTTCAAGTCCAAAAGTCTAGATAAATAGATGATCAATTCTGAAGAAAAGGGCATGAAAAAAGAATACAAGGCATAAGAACTCCTCTCTATTAGCAACATATTTCACTTCCTTTTCATCTACCTTTGTGTATCCAACCCTTTCTCAACCAAAATATCCTTCTAACTAAATAAATTTATTGTTGTAAATTAGTGTGTTTAGTAATTTCACAAGCTTGTAGGAGTCCATCGGGTTCCCCTAAAGAGAAACCTCTCTCAGTCTAAGTCATGTAAGTTTGTAAATTTTACATTCTGTTTTTACCCCCAAAAATATGTGGTCGTATGTACATTATATTTGAATTTATGTTATCATGTTTAGTTGTTATCTTATGTTCAAGTTATGAAGTATCAGGTATGTTGTGTTCAAATTATGTTTAAGTATTATGTTTGACAATTTTCATGTAATCTAACCCTTTAGTAGATGGTTAGCCTCTTAACGATGAATTAACCTGTAAATTCTTAGAATTCTAAGGCTTTAAAGCCCAGAAAAACTTACAAGGACAGATTAATTGTCATAACTGTGGTAGGGTTAAAGAAGAAATTATTAAGTATATAGGGTTAAGAGGAAGAGATAAACAAGGTAGATTAAAAAAAAGTATGGGAGAAATCAAAAAAATGTATGAGTTTTTGGCCTATGACGTACACGAGAAAGGGAGTATCGAGTAGGACTAGTTCAAATTTTTGACAACGAATAATATATTTTATAATTTTTAATTAATTTTTCTCGTTATGTTATTAAACTTCCCGTTATTTTTCCATTATACTATCAACTTGTCATTAGACTATTTTTAGACTTGTAATTTTTATCTTTAGACTGTGTTTATTCATATCTCTCATATCATTTTTGTATCAGAGCCTAGGAGTTTTTGGGTACCTATTTTAAACGCGAAAACCTTTAAAAAATACTAAATTGTACTTAATGACTAAAGAACAACTAAGTGGTTTATATCTCTAATATACGAGACTCAATAACTCTAAAGAGAATAATCAGAGACTAGAAGAGCTAATAGATATAATATCAAGACTAGAATCTAGGTTACTAGGACACCTACAATTAGATATCTTTTATAGAACTTCTATGAGAAGAGATTTGCTACAATAATCCGACTAAAATATTGGTTTTATTACAGGGAAGTAAAGCAAAGACAACAATTAATATAATTAGAGAAGGCATTAAGTACATATCTACACATAGTAGAAACTATGGACCCAACTGACCCAATAGTGTATAGGCCCCCTAGTCCAGAAATTATAAGTGTATTAAGGTGGGAGTTAGAAGGTATTAGACGAGACATAAAAATCTGTATGCAGAGAATAAAATTTCAAGAAAAACAGTTAAAGTAAATACTCCACTAGGATGGAGCCATCTTATTAAAAAATTATTTGACAACAATAGATCCCCTAAAGAATCTCAAGTATTTAGACCTAAGAATTCACCCTAAAAAATAATTGAGAATATTGAAAGATAATACAGTAATAAGGTGCAGTTTTAATAGAGGGGAACATACGTTACATTCCAAAGACAAATAATATAATACATTAATAGACTTAATAATAAATTTTAGCGAAAGAGTTCAAGAAAATGATAAAGCCATAATAAGACTGCTTGACCTAATAGAGAATACTTAGAACAAACAGAAAAGATACTAGACAAACTCGAACAAAACTTCAATTTTCTAAAATCGCAAAAATTTGAAATAAATAGAAAGATTCAATATTTGAATAACAAGCTTAATATCAAAAAATACCTATGAAGATCGAAATAGAAAAATTAGTCATGACAATAATAGAAAAATCCAATGAATTAAAAGTCAAGACAATGCAACTAGTAACAAAAATAATAGGACAAGTAGAATCAGTAACGACTGAGATTAACGAATTAAAAAAGATAGTAGCAAAGCTTGAAGAAATCTCTCTTTCATGAATGATCTAGACCCCATTTACCCAAGGCACTAAATTTTACATCAAAACTTCAAACTGATTTGTAAGAGTTTTCAGACTATATACCCCAAAGCAAGTCTAATCAAGTTATTACTAAACAGAAAAATACTATAATTGTACTATTATTAGAAATAAATGCAAAATTAGATAAACTTCTTAAAGCAAAGGACGAAGTAGCAGAACAACCAAGAAATACTGAGGTAGATGAATTAATAGTTCAATTAAAAAATATATAAATAACACCATAAAAAGACAGACCAAAGGTGACTAGAAAACCTCAACTATGGACCTTTTTTCAGGTAGGGCAAGGACAACTGAAGAAAGACCAAGAGTAAGTTTTTCAGACAATAAAATAGGAAATAACCTTCAAACAAGAATCCTATCACGAAGTAGACAAGAAAGTCAAAATCAAGAATTAAATTGCGTTATTGACATAGACAGGGACTTAAGAATTTTCCAACAAAACCAATTAAAATTATTAAATCCTAAGACATTATATAATACAAAATATTTCTCAAGCAATACTCAACTATATAGACATTATCGAGTAGAGCAATTGTCAGCCATAGGAAACGAGACAACAATAATACATCTAGTTAATCCGGAATCATTTAAAATAATAATAAATACTAGAATGACTCACATGTGCATGAGATTAGTTATAATTGGATTAAAAGGACTAACTAGAAAGAACTTAGGCTCTCAAGTATTAGTTGCAATATATGACGATAGATGGTCTGATCTAAAGAAATCCATCATACGATTAACCAAGGTAGATATGACTAACAATGGAGGCATATTCAATATTCGCCCCGATTTTCTGCTCAATTTGACAGCCTATTCAAGAATATATAAGTCGGAGTTTCAGACTAATGTATGGATTTTGAGATATATGGAAATTATAATTCTGGTCACTTTTAAGGTATATTTTTGTGCACTTGTTTGATTTATTTCGGAAAAATGGCCCTAAGTAGTGATACAAAATTTAGGATTAAGGTAGATGATGTAGTCGAAGTAATGAGAGATAAAGGAATGAAGCTAATAAAATCAATAAAACTAAATCCAGAAGAATATGCAGGGTTAGAGTGGAATTTTGAAAAATTTAACAAGAAAACAACAATGGTACCAGAATCACATTTGATGTATACAAATACTAAAGGAGAAACATCTATAAGATTCACTGACTACAAATACACTATGCAAAAGGAGTTAGATGACGAAATCGACACAACCATAGAAATGATGAATGTAGAAATAATAGAAGACTAATTTGGGGTAGATGATGCCTTGAGAAAGGCGAAAAGACTGTATGAAGAGAATACAAGTGCAACATTTAAATGTAAAGGATGTAAGTTAGGAGCAATGAATTTTATAGAGACCGAATTGCACTTTGAAAAGTGTGAATTTAGAACAGTTGACTTGGGATATAGGGAACAACAAAAAATTTAAACAAAACTATATGACTTTGGTAAAATTGTCAATAAAATATATTATAGTGCTGAAGAAATAGAATTGGATTCGGTTATAAGCCAGAAAGAATTTATGGAATCTCCTAGTTCTAGCCCTTTCTAATGAATGACACAGCAACATATAGTAGATATGAGTATCAGAGAATGTACCACGGAGAAGAGTGTTTAGGGTAAATCCTGAAATAATAACGGAAAACGTAAAACTTGATAGGAAAAAAAATGTTGATTGAAGAATCAATTAAGTTACAAGAAGGTGGTAACAAAGGAAAAATACTAAATATAGTGGCGCACGACCGACAAATGTCGAACACAATTATAGACCTCTGGAAAGGAATAGTTGTAGCAGACTATATAAAGACATATCAAGATACAGACGCTGAGACAATGTATAAATATATTGAGACTTTCTTAGGAGAATCGGCGAAAGCGTTATGGGAAGCTTATAAGTCTAACTTCCCACAGGAATTTCAGGCTCTAGTAAATATGGGCGCTAATCCTTATAATTTTACTAAAAAAATATATAGTTTGATAACGGGAGAAGACCAATAGTGGATTAGTAATAATACAAAGAAATGCTCGAATAAAATTAGAACAATTAAGTGTAACAAGTTGGTTCTATATAAAAAAATTCTAAAAGATTATTACTATTATTGTATAATTAGTGAAAATTCATTTGATGAAGAATTAGTGAAGAAGCTGTTTAATAAATTACCCAGAGTTTTGGATCGAGAAACAGTAGAAAGATAGTATAAAAGAGAAGGAGTAATCCAAAATCCGAATGCTAGATGGTCAATAGGACATAGGATGCAACATGTGATGGAAATAATAATCGAAAAATGCACAAATATACAAATTCAAAAACAGTTAAAGCAAAATGAGATGAGTTTCTGTAAAAACATAATATCTACTACTCAAAGCTACGATAAAGACCAAAATCAAAAAGACGTTATAAAAGAAATAGACCATATTATACAAATACATATAATAGAAAAAACATACTACCTAAGAAAGTCATCAACTAGAAAATCATATCTAGACAGAAATAGATACGTTAGAAAAAATAGAACTTATAGAAACTATAGAAATAAATTAGAATATTTTACTTGTGGTAGCATAGAACATTTGGCAAACGTATGTCCAAAGAGAAATAATAGTCGGACTAGAAATTCACAACTAATAGAAGATTTTTGAGAAATGTTAATAAATGTAGACAAATATATGTCAGATAGTGAAAGTGTATATTCAGTTGTTAGTATAGAACCAACTAAGAGACAACAATTAGACTCTTCTGACTCAGAACAAGAAGAATTAATAAACAAAATAGGACTAGAAATGGAGAACCTAGATTTAGAAGAAATACAAGAAAACACAATGGAAATATTTTGCAAGAGTGTAATCATGAATTTGAAAGGAATAAAGGGATAGATAGTAATCAATGTACTATATATAAGTGGTACCCAAGTAGAGAAAAAAGAGCAAAATATAAATTATGCTATATGGAGGGATACATCGCATGTATAGAAGACATGCTAAAAATTAAGATAATAAAAGAAGATTAATACAAAGAAGAAAGAAATCAAATCACGGCTTTAAGAATAATGACATCAGAAACTAGAGTAAATGAGCTAGATCAAAGGATAAGAGTCCTAGAAAAGGGAAAGGAAAAGGAAAAGGAAAAGGAAAAAATGGACAAAGACTGGAAGCTAGAACCTACACAAGAAACAAAGTTAATGAACATAGAGACTTGCGAAGCTCTAATATGTAATGAAGAAAAAAATTTACTATAGTACAAAAACTAGCAAGGCTCAAGATAGGATATGTAGAGATAGAAACTCTAGCATTAGTATGTACCGGGTGCATAATAAACAAGAAGATAATACCACCAAATCTAATAGAAATCTTAGATAAGCCAAATACAGCAATGCAAAAGGACAGAACTCATAACATATATCAACACTATATAGATAAAGCCCAGATTAGTTTCATAAATATATGTAATAAATTTTACAAATCAACTTACGAAGTATATAGAATTTGGGTAAGAGATTTAAATATAAATGTAGATTTTATTCTAGGGCTACATTTCATGTTACATAACAATGGTAGCTATTTGATTACAAGGGATCGAATAGTATTCTTTAAAAAATACTACTTACACATCGGTACAAAAGGAAGATACATAAAAGAAACAACATCCTCCAACACACTAGGCCTAGAACACCTGCAGTCTTGTTGCAATTGGTCAAAAATGTAGTAAAAAAATGAAATGTACAAAGAAGAAGACTATGATATACTAAATAAATACTATTCTTTGATCGATATAGAAACAGAATTTTACAACTTTAGGACAGGAATAGCCAAAATAGGAGCTATTAAAAGTCCAAAAGACTTGGACGAGATAGTCAAAATATTAGATGAAATGGAGATAATAGGTGAAAACTCACTAAAATATTGGGAGATGAATAAAGTAGTATGTAAATTAGAGATTATAAACCAAGAATGTATAATAAAAACAACCGCAATAGAGGCTACTTATCAAGATATGGAAGACTTTGCCATACAAATTAGAGAATTATTAAACCTAGGGGTAATACGGAGATCTACGTCAAAATATAGGTCTGTAACCTTTATGGTGCGGAACCATAGTGAAATAATAAGGAAAAAGAAAAGAATGGTAATAAATTATAAAAGACTTGATAATAATGCCAGAACTGTTGCATACAAACTCCCAGATAAAAATGAGTTAATTAACAGAATACAAGGAAAGAAAATATTTAGTAAATTTAATTGTAAATCAAGGTTTTAGCAGTTTAGAATGCACCAAGAAAGTATAGAATGGACAACATTGACATGTCCTGAAGGGCATTTCGAATGGCTAGCAATGCCCTTCGGGCTAAAGACTGCACCTCCAATTTTTCAACAAAAAATGAATAGCATATTTGGAGAATATAAAAGATTTATCCTTGTTTATGTAGATGATATTTTAGTATTTAGTAAAGACATAAGGAAACATCTAAGTCACCTTCAAACAGTATTTAGGTTAGTTGTAGAAAATGATATAATAATTAGTAAAAAGAAAAGGAAGCTACGTAAAACACATATAAATTTTTTAGGAGTAGTACTAGGAGACGAAAAAATTAAAAAGCTACAACCGCATATAGCTAAGAAAGTTTTAGAAATGCCAGATAAATTAGAAAGTACAAAAGATATAAAAAAATTTATAGGACTTATAAATTATGCTAGGAATTTCATCCAAGACTTAGAAAAAATAGCAGGGCCACTTTACGCTAAGACCAAAAGTAAAGGACTGAAATATTTTAATGCAGAGGATATCAAGTTAGTGCAAAAAATAAAAAAAAAAGGTAAAAAATATTCCTAACTTAAATATACCACTTGAAACTAATTATTTAATTATAGAAACAGATAGAAGTTTTGCAGGATGGGGAGCTGTATTAAAAGTCTGACAAAGTAAATGTAGTAATGAAAGTGAAAAAAAAATGTGCATATCAGAGTGGAAGTATAAAGAAAAGAAAAACATGAGTAGTATAGATGCGAAAATTTTAGCAATAGTATATGGGTTAAATAGTTTTCGGTTATATCTTTTGAACAAGGCAGAATGCTAGTCAGAACATACTGCGAAGCAATTGTTAAATTTCATCAAAAAAATAAATAAAAAAACAAGTAGTAGATGAAGATGGCATAATTTCATGAACATGATCTCAACCTACGAAAATATTGTCTTTGAATATATTAAAGGAAAAGATAATAGCCTAGCAGATCATTTAAGTAGATTAAATCTTAGACTCAACTAATGAGAACTATTTATTTTTTAGCATGAGACCAGCAACGACAAAGTCTATAGACACGATGAAAGCAGAGTCATCAACTCTAAACTTGTACGCGCAAACAGTGTTAGGTAATGTTCGTTTCAGACCTCAGACAATAACAGAAGAAACAATGGAGAGAATGTATTTTGAAAAGCATAATTTAATATTTTATCCACCGTCTAATTTATCTTTTAGGATATTACCTGAGTGTGTAATAGATAAACAACAAAGGTGTCGAGTAGATAATTTTTGGATAGCCTATACTAAAAGAGATAACAAGTATTTCAAAGCCGTGGTAAACGGATTATATCAATATTTCACAAACAAAGTGGAGAAATGAAGTTTAAATACTTTGTAGTTATGCATGGTAAGACAAATGACGTTTTTCAGACATGGATAGTTGTTGATTCCTTACAAGGTGTCAAAGTCCCACTTTTCAAAGTTTTTAATGATCTCAAAGAGGCATTAGCCTATGCTAGAGGAATATTAAGACCCAACTTTTATATTTCTTTGGCCCTTAGACATAATCCACGACAGACTATCTAGTATAATATCCAAAAAGACACTAATAAAATTATTTTTTGTGACCAATGGTCTTAATGACTTAGCCATTTAAAAGATTAAATTTTTAAAATGAAATACTAATGAAAGAAAATGCTAGACTCATAGAAATATTACAAATAATGGAGGAACGCCTATGGGCAGTAAAATTTTAGTTATATCAAACGCAGATAAGCATAGATGATCACAACAAAAATCCTTAGAGTTCTCCATCTCTAATAAAAATAGATGAGATGGGTGTGCATTCTCTAATGAATGCAAAAAGATTCACTGTCTTGGATATGGACACAGCTAGTCCGGCTCAAATAGTGGTCGGTAAAGACTTATTAAATCCGTAGATGGGTGTGCATTCCCCAACGAATGCAAACATATCCACTGTGTTGGATATGGACACAGCTAGTCTGGCTCAAATGCTAGCCAGTAAAGACTCATCAAATCTGTTGATGACTGACACTTTGCCAAAAAGTGTAACTAATGAGAAAAAAATTATGAATACTACCTGCAACACTAAGAGGTGAATCATCTAAGACAAATATAAGCAAATCAAGACAGAAAAAAAATGGAAAAACTAATAGAAAAAACTTTAAAAAAATATTTGCAATATACTAAACAAGAGCTTCAAGACAAGTATGAAGACGTGAAAGACAAAGTAACTCAGTATGACTCAGATGACGAGGTTCATGATGGAATGGACGATGCTTTGGGAATGAGCATTGATTCGATCGCACTGTACAATCTAGACACGCGAGTAGATATTACAAAAAATGGCAAAATAAGAAGTCAATCAAGTAGATGCGGAAAAACAAGAAATAGTGGCAGATAAGATATATTTTGACAACTAGAACAAAAGGTCAAAATAACCATGTGAAGTGTAGAAAATGAGGCAATATTATAAGAAGACATAGGCAGTTGCATGTGTAAGGCTATAGGTGTAATAGGCGGTTGCATGCCTCAAGGCCATTTCATATCCAAGGTTTCCAAGTCCAGTTTTGAAGTCTAAATGTCCCTATAAATAGATGATCAAATGCTGAAGAAAAAGGCATGAAAAAAGAATAGATGGCATAAGAACTCCTCTCTCTTAGCAACATATTTTCCTTCTCCTTCGTCAACCTTTATGTATCCAACCCTTTCTCAACCAAAAAATCTTCCTAGCTAAATAACATCTGTTGTTGTAAATTAATGTGTTTAGTAATTTCACAAGCTTGTAGGAGTCCATCTGGTTTTTCAAAAGGGAAACCTCTCTCAGTCTAAATCATGTAAGTTCGTATATTTTACATTCTGTTTTCTCCCCCAAAAAAATTTGATCGTATGTATATTATGTTTGAATTTATGTTATCATGTTTAGTTGTTATCTTATATTCAAGCTATGAAGTATCATGTATATTATGTTCAAATTTTGTTTAAGTATTATGTTTGACAATTTGCATGTAATCTAACCCTTAATAGATGGTTAGCCTCTTAACTGCTTAATAATAATGATGGATTAACCTATAAATTCCTATGATTCTAAGGCTTTAAAGTCCAAAAGATCTTACAAGGACAAATTAATTGTCATATCCGGATGGGGTTAAAGAAGAAATTATTAAGTCTATAGTGTTAAGAGGAAGAGATGATCAGAGTAGATTTTTTAAAAAAAAGTACGGAAAAAATCAAAAAAATATATGAATTTTTTGGCCTAAGATGTACACAAGAGAGGGAATACTGAGTAGGACTAGTTCAAACTTTTGACAATAAACAATATATTTTATAAAGTATATATATATTCAAAGAAGAGTATATAACTATATGACGTGAAATCCATGATGCATGAAATACGATATTGCTCATATATAGTAAGGATGGGACCATGACCCACATCTCAAACTCATGTGAACTATTACATGAATTTGCCCGATGTTGACCTCTTATCGGGTGAAACAAGATTACTTTCCAAAGGTAATCTATACCACACCTTATAATCCAGTCATTTTGGTGTGATGGCCACCTTCCTTATGACCCAGTCATTTTGGTAATGGCTACCACATACCTATGCCACCACATAGTTCAAGGAAAGGGAGAGGACCCTTGGGGATAGCCCTGATGCCCCCAATCCATCGGTGCTAAGTCAGACATCCCACAAGAATGCTTATACATATACATGCTTTCAAAAGACGCAATAGTCATTTCAAATCATTTCAATGCATATTTAGGCTTAAAAACCAAACATTCTTCATATTCATTCATTCATGTGCTAAAAAGTCAAATCATAACTCAATATCATATTGTTCATGCATAGGAATAGCTCATTCATTAAACAATATGGTGCAAGAAGTCAATATGCTCAAAGAGTCAATAACAATAGACATTTATGTGGTCACATTCTTGTCACAACCATAATCTTATCAAAATCATATATACATAAACATAATTGGGCTTAACCCACATCATAATTTTCATAAAATTCAATGCTCATGAATACATATGCTAAATGATGTGAGAATAGCATAGGTAATTGAGATTCAATCTAAAATCAATAATACAATATGAAATTGAAGTAAATCCATAATTTAATCCACATTTAAATCATAAAATAGATCACCCATACTTAATTCAAACTTTAAAGGGACAATGCATAATCAAATCATCATAATACTCACGTATTTCAACATATAAAGGCTTAAATCAACTTAAAATCAAAATAAAGCACAACCCATACTTCAATTGAATTTAAAAATCAACAATATTCAAAGACCATATTTAAAGTAAGCAAAGTTTCATGAAATTCAAGTGGAAAGAGTTTGGGTCTTCTTGGTTGAAAGAGACCAAGAATCGATCCCACATACCTTAGCTAATGAAGAAGTTTCAAGAAGAAATTTGAAGAAGAATGAGTCTTCCCTTGATTTCAAAGATTAGATTCACAAGAGTCCTTTGAGTGAGTGTTCTTAAGAGGGTTCAATATAATTCTAAGTGGGAGGAATGAATTTAAATGAAGGAACAAAATATAGGTCATTTGAAAGTCCTTGGGCAGCATAGAAGGTCACAACAGACCCTTAGGATAAACTATAATTGTGAAAACATCATTAATGAAAAGAGTTAAAAAATTAAAATTTTCTTCTCATAGAGGACCGTACGGTCCACGATATTCTCTGTGGACCGTATACATGTCTGTGATCCAACACTTGAAAAAGCCCTTGACGAAGGTCCGAAACGGTAATCTCATACTTAGAGTTATTTTAATGTTGCATCCATACGGAGGGTGGTACTGACCGTACCAAGCCATACGATCTATGTACCCCCTCCATCCCACCTTCCATAGAATATTTCTTCCATATGACGAAATTCAGAGATGGTGATTCAATACTTAGAAAATATTTCACTCCAGAAGCCATAAAGGGAGGTATACGGGGCCGTACCACCCCATATGGACTGTATACTTGGCCGTGCCACTTTATTTGGTCCTAAAACTGTGGAATTTCAAGACTAGGGTTACTACACGACCCTTCACATGGTCCAGAAGCCTCACATGGCTCGTGTAGGGTCTATGTTTGGCATGCCTTAGTCCAAAACACCATGATTAAGCTCCAACACCCCACACAAGGCCAAGGGTCATGCCTAGGAGACCCCAAACAGTCTGTATAGCCTCACACATACCATAAGGGCTCCATTGGAGTGTCACTTTGGTCCAAAATTTTTTGAAATTGAAATTTTTAAGCTCAATGAGGTCATACAACGTTTGGGTCCTTACGGTATGCATGAATTGCAATTTGAAATGATTTATGAACCTAAGCATGCATATACACTACGTATCTCGTTGATGATGTACTACCACCCACCATGTGGGGTTATGAAAATGTTTTCCTACTCACTATATGGGGTTATGAAAATGATTTTATGCTCCTACCCGTGATGTGTGAAGTTATGTTGGATGCTCTTACTCCCTAGGGGAGGTTATGCTACTCACTATATGAGGTTGTGAAAACATTTTGGCTATGTCTACTCACGATGTAGGGTTGTGAAAATGATTTTATGCTCCTACCCATAATGAGTGAGGTTATGTTGGTTACTCTTTGACTCCCTTAGGGGAGGTTATGCTACTCATAATGTGAGGTCATATTGCACTTTGCGTTAGTTACGGTCGTCTCCACATATGTTCATGTAATAAAGCATTCATGCACTATGGTATCTTATGGCATCTTATTATGATTATCCTTACCTATATACTTCATTTCTATATATATACCCTTGTTTATCTAACATGTCTAATGCAGGTTTATTATTTCTTCATTACATTTCATATTTGCATACTAGCACATTCAAACATACTAATACATACTTTATGCCTATATTGTATAATAATGTAGGAGCAGGTGATCCTATTGACTATCCTTATGGCCAGATCCCTTTATTATCACGATCCTAATTAGGTGAATCCTCCAGCTTCGAGCACAGAGCATACTATTTCATTTCTCATGCTTCATTTATGTACTTGAGACAGTCTTTATTTTACATTCTAGGTGAGCCGAGACCCGTCTGAGCCCCCATCTTATGTTATGTTAGAGGTATATCTTGAATAGATGTTTGTATTTAGTTTCAGTCTAGTATACTCTATCTCATAACTTATCTTATACTATGTCTCATGCTATGATTCAGAATATGTAAATGCTTCTACTTTTTTATCTATTTCTGTTTTCACCTTTGATGCTCGTAGTTATCCTAAGGGTTAGTTTGAGGCTCCTTCGGGGATCCCATTCACCGTGTTACGACTAGGCCCTAGGTTTGGGTCGTAACATCCTTCTACTTTAGCAAAAAACTTGAAGTCAACAGCCGTAGAGGAAAAGTTGAATTGGAGTTGATCTTCTTGAAAGCCATTTAAATATTTTTTATGTTTGAAAAGTTGATATGAGAGGTAGAAATTGTCCCACTGGGCGTGCCAAAATTTGTATAACGATAAAATTCGCATCGAGAAAATCATTAAAGACGAAAAATATTGCAACAATCGTAATATTTTATTTCAAGATGTGAGTTCTATAATCTCTATGAATCCTCTTATTCGCCTTTTCAAATATTAATTTAAGGGCTCTTCGGCTTAATCTTGAATCTCGTAAAATTTGATAAATTTGATCTTCACTTGTACTTGAATTCAAAGGTTTTTGGTCTTGATCTTGATTTACGAATTTGATTAACTTGATATGGACTTGATCTTGACTTGTACTTGAACTTGATTTATGGATTTGATAAACTTGAACTTGATCTTAACTTGTACTTGAATTCAAAGGTTTTAAGGCTTGTTTTGGAATTCGATGGTCTTGAACTTGAATGCTTAATTATTTGAATTCTTGAACTTGTATCTTGTAGAGAAATCTATGGCATTTGATCTATGAGTTCTCTCTTGCTTCTTGTTAAAATTCTTGTATGATTTCTGAATTATGAGGATCCTATATATAGTTGTACAATAAAGGAGTTATTATGGAATTTGACTTTCTTTCGACCAATCAAATTTAAGTAACATAATAAAAGAAAAGTGATAAGAATAGATTTTTCTTTCAAATGGCATGACAATATTTGATTGAACGAAACAAGTCACTTGTACATGTGACACATTTTTATTAGTTTTTGATAGATATAGGAATGCAATGACACTTTGACACATGACATGATCCTATTGATTTTCTTGTTTAACTTGACATACCACATCATCCAACACATGACATCAAATGGGTCTCTAGGATGAGATGATATTAGACCTAATACTATGGGTAATTTTTTTGTAGACCCAAATAAATGAATTTGAGACTTTTAATTAAATCCATATTTTATTGAACTTAAGTAATCAAACCAATTATATTAATCCACAATATTTATTTGGACCAATATATTTTTAATTTAATATAATTTCAATCATTTAATAAATTTTATACTATTACATTGGCATATAGATAAAAAAAGAACTCCAAATATAATTTTATCTTGGCAACAAGAAGTCCACGTTAAACGGAAAATGCCAGTACATAGTTGTAATTTAACTACCAGATTGCGAAAGAGGAATTATAGTGCGACTGAATGGAAAAGCAAAAAAAAAAACAAGACAAAATAAGTGAATGAATGATTACATTTTTCTTGTATTGTTCCTAGAATCTAGACAAGCACTGCCAGATAACTGTAACATGGGGATAAAGCTATACATGTTTCAGATTATCTTCAACGAGTTCAATACAACGATATAAAACTAACTCAATGGGGTTCAAGGCACACATTGTGTCCGATGCTAGTTGGTCACGATCCTGCTGGTTTTCTGCCATGACTCCTGTCACTAGCGTACGCAAAGGTAGAAGCCATTCGTTGTAAGCCTTCTGCAACATGTTCTTAGACAGCACTCCAGTACAGTTTGTTTTCCCTGTTGCATGGATTTTCAAAGTCAGGTGATCATCAGTAATATTAGATTCAACTCCTGTTGTCTCCAAAATTGACGTTAAAGGATAAATCCGTTTAGCCAACGGATACTAAAAAGCAGAAAAGACGAGACAGTCCACCGATGATAATACATCAGTCTTCTTTCTACCAGAAAAGACAAGACATGAGATACCAGAAGATTTCTGAAAGCATGCACAAATTGTTTTATCAATAGCTTTGTATAGCACTTGAACAATTCAACTAGGCCCATCATAAAGTATTTATATTATTTAATATTAATGTTTGTTCCACCCCCTACATAACACAAAAGAATGGACTATGGAGAGGAAAAATGTTTCCCAAAATATAAAAAGGAAGAAAGAGGAAGGAGGAAGCACATAACATTTTAAGGGTGGTAAAATTAAACCCAACCCAGCCAACTCATTTATCAGTTCAACTCATCTCAACTCAACCCATTTAAAATTAGGTTGATATTCAATCCGAATTGACTCGACACCGATCTTGTCAAAATATTTTTAAAACATCTTTTTTAATTTGATAAATTTTATATAGCCAAAATAAAGAAAAACATAAATTAATTATGTAATAAATATTGAAAAGAATGAATAAAGTAAAACTTAGTAACAGTTGGGCCGGGTTAGGTCTTGATCCGCTCTGTAACCCATTACTCAACCTTTTTTGACTCAAGCAAATTTGGGTTGGGTTGGGTCTTGACCCGTTTGGTGTGTTGACCTATTATAACCCGCTCAAATTTGACCCAACCCGCCAAATTGACACCCCTAATTTTTTCCTTATCAGAAAGCAAGTGAAACTTTAATGAAGATCTTCTAGATCTTGCCCCAATACTTCCAAACAAAACCAGAGAATAAAGAGGACACGTGCAAAAGAACATTAGCTATGGACATACCACCTGACATTACAATTTTCCTCTGTCCATTTACGTGACTTTTTAATTAAATTAGTAGTGGTGAAAGAACATACTTTAGTAGCTATTGAAAATTTTCTAATACAAATGTCAAAATTTTAGATGTACTAAATGGAAGTTGTAATGTCATCCAAGATGCTTTCACATGATATTTCATGGGCTTATGTACATGCTTTCCTTTCTCAACTAACACCTATTTCCTTGACACAGTAACACTTCAAATATCAAAAGTTGTACGGAACACAGCTATTGTTGGTGTTTGGCCACTTATTCTTAGAGGTTGCATCACATGTGCCAATCAGTTTGTCAGCACATCACAACTCAAGGAAAAAGAAACTTAAAAATTCAGCTATATTCCCAATCGACAGAAATTTTCCAACTTCTCTATTTTTCATCTTCCTCTTTGATGGTTGACACCAATCTGTCTCCATGGTTTTCGCCAACGCCACCATCCCAAAACCAACATAGGCAATCTTTGGCAATCTCCAATTCTCTAATTTCACGCACCTCACATTTCCACTCTGCCACCAATCTCACCTCATCTTCATCGATAATGACCACATCTGTGACGCCACAAAACACTATCCCTCCAGACACCTCCAACTCCAAATCTCGCATATTCCATGCTCACTATGGCCATCAAATTATTTCACCACACCATGCCAGAATCACCCAAAAAGAAATACCCCAAACAGAGACCACCATAAAGGCATAAATAGGGGCCAAGCCCTATCTTCGACCCCAACAACTCCACTGAAAATCACACACACTCAACATCGCTCCACCTAAAAACTACCATTCTCTCCCTCTTTTATTTTGGTTCCACCAAGTTTACTTATAAAGCTTTTATATCTCTTCACAAGACAAGAAAACTTCATCTAATTCGTTCGAGCATAGTAACAAAACAATAAAGAGGTCAGCCAATACAAGATATCCAAATCAATGCTTGCTAGCACTGCTTCGAGACTATGCCATAATCCCAAATCTATGTAGGCTTCATTTACTTCTCAATGGTTAATGTCGTATCATGGCAGAACTACTCTACTCTTCCAGAACTTGGAAGAACATTACTAATGACTGGAATTATTACCAAAAAGATAATGTGGAAAATTGCCACGGGAACTATGTTAGATTATGGACAGAACCTTGGTTAGCACCTAATTTAACTCTTTGTAAACTTATTCAAGGCGCACTCCAAAAGACTGACCAAGCTGTTATGGTTTCATCTACCATACAATATGGCTCATGGCCACTATCCTCGACCTTCAGTTTACCTGAAGAAATCAAGACACATTCAGAACCATTAGTTTCCCCTTTTCACTAATTTTTTTTAATCAGTTAACTTATCTATTTTAAACAGAGAACTACACCAAAGGTATAATTTGGTAATAATTACAGTTGTAATCAAAAGAACAAAACCTACCAGTAGAAGCCTCATTAACTGTGTAGAACACGAATTATGTCCATACTCACATCTAGAAAGGATTCTCCCTACCATACACTTCATAATCTACACACCTTTAAATTCATTTCCACAGCTTATGGGTTAACAAGCCAAATATTTTCTTTCTACTTTCTGGCATTTATGGAAGACTCAAAATAATAATATATTCTCGCACAAAAAACAACCAACTAAGACAACTTATTTACCGAATGGCTTTGGAATATTATCACTTAGATAACAAACATATTAGGAAATGCCATAAAGTTCCAGTACATGTAAAATGGGAACGAACAGGTCTACCGAGTACTGATGGTGCATTCAAGGATGTGAAAGAAACAGGGGATTGGAGTTATTCGTGACTCAAATGGACAATGGAAAGTGGGTTTGAAGGTGCATCAAAAACTGGTAGAGTCATGGAAACAGTGTTGTTAGTTTGCCTCATGGGCTTAGTGAGAAATACATTATTGAATTGTGTATATACATTATTACACACAGACTCTATTTATAGATACCATATTACAATCTGTACGATACTATGTACAATTCCTATTACTATTCTAAGTAAGTTGTATATACCTATTCCTATTCTAACACTCCCCCTCAAGTTGGTGCATATAAATCATTTGTAACTAGTTTGTTACAAATATAATTGATACGAGAACTGTTGAGGGGCTTGGCGACAATATCTGCAAGTTGATCATTTGATTTCACAAATTTTGTAACAATATCTCCTGAGAGTACTTTTTCTCTAACAAAATGATAATCCATCTCAATGTGCTTAATCCTCTCGTGAATCACTGGATTTGACGTGATATGAAGGATTGTGTGATTATCACACAAGTTCATCTGACCGATTTCTCTCAATTTTAGTTCTTTCAGCAACTGTTTGATCCAAATTAGCTCACAAGTTGCTACAGCCATTGCTCGATATTTTGCTTCTGCACTAGATCGAGCAACCACACTCTGGTTTTTTATTCTTCCACAATACTAAATTAATTCCCAGTAAAACACAATATTCGAGTGTAGAATGCTATCAGAGGGTGATCCTACCGAATCAACGTCTGTATATCCAGTGATATGCACATGGCCATGATCCTCGAAGAGTAGTCCTTTACTAGGATATGGCTTTATATATCACAGAATAAGAACTGCATCCCAGTGACTATTACCTGGGGAAGTCATAAACTGACTTACAACACTCACAAGAAAAGAGATTTCGGGTCTAGCCACTTTGAGATAATTCAACTTTTCAACCAGTAGTAGTCTATACTTCTCAGGAATACTAAGTGGCTCCCGTTATCCAGAAAGGAGTTCACCATTCAAATTCATGGGAATATCAATGGGCTTACATCTCATCATTCCTATCGCTTCAAGAATGATCAATTATTTTAATTAGTTTAGATTTTTCAATTATCAATTTTATGATATGTTTTATCTGGCCATTGCATTATCAGTTGCCGATTTGCTAGATTATCATAATTGTGACATGCATAGCACACTCTCCATACTCAATACATTCCTTAAGCATCGACCGCATACTTTTGTCTATATTGTTTTATAATATAGGTCGAGACGATTCTTCCCACAATCAAGGCTAGTTCTG
>DF361057.1:29569-55409 GCA_000787875.1 Solanum virginianum | reverse complement strand
ATTTCAAACGTCTGTAAATTTTTGATAAAATGTTCCGATTGCTTCGAAAATCATTTTGTAATTTCTCGTAGGAGTTTGTATGACCTAGGATAAGTATGTAAAGTACCTCCTTTCTTTTGGCACGAGGTCAATTGCCTAGTTTCTACTGGACTTTGCTTGGAACTGAATTTTGGATCGTAGTTAATCGTAGTACGTGTCTCTGTTTCATTGAAATGGTCAGTATTGTTGAAAGTTTGAGCTTATATGGTTTGCATTAGTTCCTTGGCATCCTTATGACACTTGGTCAAAAATCTAGATTCTTATGTCCTTGGAATTTGTAAATTGCAAGAATATGCAATATTTGAGATATTTTGAAAGAACTTATGCTTTATTGGCTTTAAAACTATAAATGTCCGTAACTTTTGGTAGAAATTCCAAATTACCATAAAAATTAGTCTGAAATATTTCATAGTAGTTTGTATGGTCTAGACTAGGTATGTTCCTCCTAAGTCAGGCTAGCTTAGGTTTCCATTGGCCGTGGGACCTGCGACACTCTTCTAGGTTAATTTGGTCACCTTAAAAAAAGAAGGTGGAATAAATAGTACTTCATTTTCGAATATGAATATTTTACTTATCCATTGAATTTATGACAAGTATTTTATGCCTATGATTACGCCCAATTTTGCTTGTGCTTATTATGATATAGATATGGTTGTGATTTGGCGTTATGTTGTGTTTGGTGTTATGCTGCGTTTGGCGTTATATTGTGATTGGGCTTTTTGATATGTTGGCATTACGGCTTGTGAGTGTAGTGGTCTTCTCTGGCTCACGTGAGTGCAGTGGTCTTCCTTGGCTCACTTATCGGCATTATGCAATTTCTGTACTATGACCTGTGAGTGCAGCGGTCTTCCCTGGCTCACTTATCGGCATTATGCAATTTCTGTACTATGACCTGTGAGTGCAGCGTGGTATATTGAGTCCCCTAAGTAGCGTGGAGGTATTGGTTGNNTTTCTGTACTATGACTTGTGAGTGCAGCGGTCTTCCCTGGCTCACTTATCCTATGTCATTTCTGTATTATGACTTGTGAGTGCAGCAGTCTTCCCTGGCTCACTTATCCTATGTTGGTATTATGTGATGTAGATTTCGGAGATTTGAACTTTCTGACGATATGCGGTGGGCGACATATGTTTCGGAGGCCACCACCGGTTCTAGTCCGTTAGGTATGATTAGATATTTTGGAAAATAAACATTTATGCATATTCGAGGGTATGACGGGGCCCTGTCCCATCCTATGATTCAGTCTGATTGTATAGAGGTCTGTGAACACCTGTAAGTATGGGTTCAACAGTTTGTATGACCATGCACGTATGATTTATATGTTGGGCGGTTTAACCGCAGCGGTGACCTTGTCGACCCGCTCGTATATATATATATATATACATGCTGTGTATGCTGAGATTTTCTGTAAGCAGGTGTTTTTGGGTTAGTCCGTAAAACAAAAGAACCTCTGCTGAAATTTCTGTAAAAATAATATATTGGTTATAATTTGGTTTGGTATTCGGATTCGGGTGCCCCAATCGAGCACTAGTCACGGTCCACGGGGATGGGTCATGACAAGAGGTCGTCGTCATAGCTTAGCTGCTCCGATATAGGTAACGCCCTCGTCTTGAGTCTCTACTCCTCTCTGTAAATGATGTGTAAATCGTTTAGGTTGTTGTTAGTTGTAAACGGTGATCTTCGATTTTGATACACCCTGAGGTGACTGTGATTTGGTTGAATTTCCTGTTAACTTCTGGTTTGTTCGTTGTTAAGCCTTTCAGAGTGTCGTTATCATTTTGCTCGCTGTTCTGTTAAAAAATGTTTCAATGTTTAGACCGTATCACAGTTTGTCTTTGATGATGGTTGTGTGTCTATAAGGTGTAGCTAGATTGTTTTTCTTGAAAATGTGACCTACCTCAGTATGCTCTTGAGGTCAATTGCCTAGTTTCTACTGGACTTTGCTTGGAACTGAATTTTGGATCGTAGATAATCATGTACGTGTCTCTGTTACATTGAAATCGTCAAAAATGTTGAAAGTATGCTCCTGTTCTCTGTCTTTCTTGCTTGCTGAAGTGTAGCTGCTGTTAAGTTAATAATGCTATGGTGTTGTTGATTGCTGGTTGTTAAGATGTTTTTTTTGTCGAAATCATAGGTTTATCTAATTACGAGAGTCTTGTTTAATATTGATTTTGTGCTTCCGTCTAAGGTTTTATTGTGTTCGGTCTATGTCAAGTTTCTTCCAGTTAAGTGGCGTCTCAAATGGCCGTTCTTTTGGGTTTCATCCTCTAGCAGTCATGTTGGTAATATGGGTTTTAAGTCCTTGACAAAATAGCTTCTAATACTCGAGTTTATGATGCTGCCTTCCCATTTATGTTCTATTCTAACACTGTGACCAAACTTATAGCCTGTTAGCGTATTATTCAAGTTGGTTTCGCCCATGCTCTTGTCTGAAAATCTAAGTTTTAGGGTCACAATCTGTGATATGGGTCTTCGTCACATCAGAAATCTGTTTAAAAATGTTTAAAGTATGGTTATACTCCTTGTTTGTACTTCTTTGTTTCAGAGTTGTCTACTGTTCGGGTCAAACTATTGCGCTGCCTTGAGATGGTAGATTATATTAAAGGGTCTATTTGTGTTGCTAACAACGAGAGGGTATATTTAAGATCTTACACGTCGTTATACATAGTTCTCATCACTGTCATGGTTCGTTTCCTTTGCTTGCTCCAACCTAATTTGGATATTTTCTTCACCATCAGTTTGGGATGTTTCAATTCATATTGTTTTGAGCTGGCATTTTGTGAATGAAGGTGACCGAATCAGCCTATTAGGGTCTGTGTTGTGTTAACTCTCCACCTTCAAAAGCCTGTTTTGATACACATATCTTCATGCTAAGTAGTTTGAGTTATTTATGTATTTTACTTGTTTTGTTACATGTGATTCATTTCGGAGTCTTAATGAGCTCCTCTCCTATTATTTGAATCTCGTTGGGCCATGGAGGCCCAACCCTCTTTTGAGTCAGCCCAATTCCCAAGATAAGTTAATTACGGTAGGTTTTAAAATTTAACTTTGGTTTCCTAATTATCCTTAAAATTAGGTGGCGACTTTTTCAAATTTTGAGAATTTGATTTGTACTTAAATTAATTAAGTATTAAATTAGATTTTCGAAATTAAACTCACTTTTTGAATTAACAGTCATAAATAAAAAAAAGGATAGGAAATAATATTTTTTTATATTTAGGACGAAACCTTTCATTATATAATTAGGATTCATGGTGAAATTAGAAGAACTTTTATTAAAATAGTAGAGTCATAAAGGAAAAAGGGAAAAAATTAACAAACTAATTAATTATGAAAATATTAAGAGAATAATTAAGGAAAATTAAATTACCTTTAATCTAATAAATTCTTTGACATGAATTTCTCATACCTTTTTTTTACTCTCTTTTTAACGTGTTTTTTTAAATTTATTTATTACTTTTTTTGTGGCTATTTTTATGGGAGATGGTTTTTCAAACCTCTTTTTTCCCTTATTATATGTGAATTTTTTTATTTTTCTTTTTTTAGATCAAGTCTATTCTAGTTAGAAAAAGATTCTCCATGTATGAATTTAATTATAATAAAGAAATTTTCTCTATTTAATTTTTATTACATTCATTATATTAAATATTAAATATTATTAAAATAATGATATAATAATCTTAAAAAATGGTGAAAAGACGATTTTGTCTAAAGTGAAGTCTTTTAATGAAGGGCAAAAAGTTCAAACAACATTATTAAGGGTCTTCATACTTTTAATATGGTATAGATATACCTATATGGCCTTATTTTCCTTAGATATTTTAGAGATCGGGAGAGTTGGTCATCCTCTGTTTCGTCATTTTCCTCCATTATCATGCCCTTGTTTATGTGGAGCAAATTAGAGGAAGATTTGAGTTGGATGTTCATTGGAATTTGACATTTTAAGGCTTTGTAATTCAAATTTTAAAATTCGATTTGCCGCAAATGCGAATCATTTCGAGTGAATAATATATCAAAAAAATCAAAACCTCAAAAGGAGTTCATATCTAATATTTGGGACTATCTAAAAGATGTTTGAGCTAGTTGAGATTGAAAAAAAGATAGTTCATTGACGAAGATGAATTATCTATATATTGTTATACATTGTATATGTCACGATCCGACCTTACAGGTCATGATGGCGCCTACCTTACCCTCTATAGGCAAGTCTAACCCTGTCCTAGAATAGCTAATGACGGGAATACTAGAACAGTTTAACCAAACTAACATAAGCCCAATGTCACATCCCGCCATTTGACCATTAATAAGAGGGAAGAATATAGAGTCAAAGAGAAGAAACTAAAGTCTTGGAGAGGTTTTCAGAAGAATCTAGAACATTGCGAATAGCACCTGAAGCTCCTTAGAAGACTCTAGAATAATATAGACAAATCTTAAGAAGACTTAGAAAAATCTAGAACAATGTAGTCATATCTTGGAAAGTCTTAGAACACTCTAGAAATGTAGAGCATTCTAGAGGGAGGACTTATTTGTAAATATTTAGGGACTTATAAAGTAATTATTATTTACACTTTGGCTCCTAAGAAGTAGTATAAATAGGAGGGGTCATTCATTTGTAGGCATCAACCAAGAAATCATAAGCAAACTTCCAAGAGTTATAAAGAGTCTTCTTTACAAAACCTCTCTTGTCTTCTTCAATCTAGCATCCCCTTAGCGATCTTAGTTGAAAAGGCAAACTCAAGCTTGCAAGATCGTGAAAGAATCGTGAGCGAGTTGTCAAGTGTCGCGTAGAAGTCTTAGTCAAAGTCTAAATCTATGACAGAGTGGTATCAGAGCAGGTTTCTACTGAGGGAATATGGCAAGTGAGGAAGACTTTAACGCCACCAATCACCAATGTTAGGTCAGATGTTGGAAAGAAATCACGCAAAGGCAAGAAGAACTCTAAAAGAAATCTGGAGGTGCCAAGTGAACCTATAACAAACGTTGTCCTAACATCCCAATCACTCTCCGCCACTGAGATGAGTGATGATGAACGAGTTAAGGAACACATAGACATCACACCCCACATGGAGTGAATCACGAGGTAGATGCTGCCAGGAAAGCTATGAAGGTCTTGGGTGAAGTTTGAATCAGTTCGATGGCAAGTTCAAGACCTTGGAGGAATTCACCTTTGAAGAAAACGATAGCATCCGAAAGGAATTAGACGGGTGTAAGGCTGCAGAGTATGATGTGAAGGAGGCTATCACTTCCTTGGAGTGCTGGCTCATGGATGCGCTAAGCAAGACGGAGGCTATGAGTGCCAGGATGAAGGCACTTGAGAAAGGCATGGTAGAAGTGAGATGTGTTATGTCTATTGGAGATACTGAAAACCTATTAGTGAAACCCAATATTAACATCTCTAATACTTTCCACGAATAAGTATGACAAGATCTACAATCCACATTCGTATGTCACAAGGAATTCTCAACATCAAGCCACAAGTCAATCCATATCAAGAATATTCATATCAACCCAAGTATTATAACCATCCAAAGGTTAAAACAGGTTTAGTAAACCAAATTCATCACTAAGAAATCACCTACCGAAGTAGATACATGCACGAGCACAGACATATGCTCACATAATAAATCAAACTCGATAGAGGACCACATAAATACATAAGATTATGTGGATCCAGGATCAATAATACAGATACAGGTATGTGACAGACTAGTGTAATACCTATAATAGCAATATCCGATACGTCATTCTCGAGCCTCCTAGGAAAAGCATAGAAATGGGCGCCTCTACCACCAGCTGCCTGAGTAGAATGTCTCCCGCCCTGCTATACCACTGCATGACCTATACTTGCACCTGGAGTACATTCATCTTTACTTGGCTGCCTCCTACTACGACCCTTAATTTGAGGGGTTGTATCTCTAGCCAAATGGGCCTGATCTCTGATCGGTGCCGCTGAATACGAGTGATGTGGCCCCATATAAGTCTAGTAAGGGCAATATCTAATCACATAATTTGGAGAAGCGTACCTATAACATGATCTCAGTGAGAAAAGGACTGAGAGGATGGAGGGGAAAATGTTGTAACCTCCCCGGCCCGCAGGCCTCTGCTGAAAACTAGATGATCCCTGTCTATTGCTATATGAACCATGAGGGCCCTGGCCGCCCTCTGATGCTGGCAATGGAGTATGAACTAAGCCTCGGTAGTGAAGCAAACCACCTCCCCTACTCATAACCTTACCTCCTAATAAGGCACCTGAGAACTGTCTAGATGTATGAACCCTTTTAGGGTCCCCAATATCCTCTCTCAACATGAGCTCTGCCTCTTTGGCAGCACTAACCACTGACTGAAAAGAAGCTCCATCTCTAGACATCTAGAACACTGACTGCCTGATAGAATAAGCCAACCCTCTCACAAATCAGCGAACTCTCTCTGCCTCCATAGGAATAATAATTGTAACATGCAAGGCTAATTGGCGCACGGAGTTGGAGGGTAACATATCGCACACCATGAATCTCTGCCAACCGCACGGTCTCAAGTAGCTCCCGTTATGTAACTAAATACTCATGCGCATCCTTGGTCTTTCCACCTTGGAACTGAGGTGGCTCTATCTTTCTCAACCTCTCATATCGACACTGCTCTTATCAGTAAAGGCAGCTACTGGAGGGATCTTAATAATAGGGGTTACTAATGGCTGCTCCACCTCTACGTGGCCCACGGGGCCTGCTATTGATCTTGGGGCTGACCCCTAATTCGTTTATGTATAGTACCTGATGTATCAGTTAGGCCACCTACCTGACCCATGGTCTAAAGCACACTCAAAATATCAGAAGTGTATCATGTAGTAGTGGTGCTGCAACATAGTCATGAGAAGCCTCCTCTTCTCCAGGCTTCATAGCTGGCTATGGGGAGATACCTCGCTCATAATCTCTCACCGGTGCTGCTCCTCGGCCCCTGCCTCTACCTCAACCTCTAGCTCTGCCCTTATCCCTAACTGGGGACTCAATAGCAATCTTAGATGCTGCCTCCCCTAGTCCAGTAACCTTTGTAGCTATAGTTCTCGCCATCTGCCAAAGGACACACGATCACTCAACACTATAACCAAAACCCACACACAAATTGATTAGAAAGAAGTAAGAGAGAACTTCCTAACAGTCTTCATAGCCTCTCAAAGATAAGTAATGAACATGTTCGCACCGACTAGGCTTGTACACATGTGAGACCCATGACCTGGGGCTTTAATACCAAATTGTCACGCCCAAAATTCAGGTATGATGACACTCACCTAACACACCAAGTGAGTCATCCTAAACCTAAAACAACCCCACATAATAGTAAAAGCAAAGATAAAATAGTATAATAGGATAGATAAACATAAGAAATTAAAAAAATCTACAATGCTCCAAGAACCGGTGTCACATGTACAAGCCTCTAACACTAAGAATGCACAAATGAAATACAAGTCTTAATTTTTAGTCCTCAAATAGAACATAACATAAAGTAAAATCCTCGATGGTCTGCCAAAGAGACAATCAGCTACCTCTCGAAAGATCCAAAAGCTCGATCCAATAAGTAAGAAAGCTCACGGCATCAACCTACCCCTACTAGCCTATTAGTTTGTATCCTAATACGGACCTCCACTCCTTTTTATCTAAGGTCATGTCCTCGATAAGATACTCTATAATTCTTGCTTTGGAGCTAGGATTTAGACCAAAAACTTCAAAATAATGAGTTACGATCCATGAATAAGACTTGGCACTGCCATATTGTCTTGATTTATCAGATGCCCTATTAATCTTGCCTTAAAGGCATAACTTAGTCCTAGGTCTTCCAAGAATAAGTCACCCCTCATGGGCAAGGCTTGACACTATCATCTTGTATCTTAATTTATCATATACTTAACTTTTATCTCATAGGCAAGACTTAGCCAAAAGGACTTTCAAAGAATAAGATATAATCCATCGACAAGAAGTCTTGATTATGATATATTTTATAACTAATGCCTTAGAGCTAATTCTTATCAACTAAAGAACACTTATTAGTCCAATGACTTTCGAATAATATGTTAAGTCCATGGCAAAAAAAAAAATAAACAAAGAATATTTATTTTTAAAAAATAGAGAAAAAAATAAACGAAAGAAGAAAAAATAGAAAAATGAAAAAAGTTGGGAAAAAGAAAAGAAAAAAAAGTAAAAGGGAGAAAAGGAAAACTGATAAATAAAAGAAAAAAATGAAAAAAAAACTTTTTTAAAAAAGATTGAATGACAATTGTTATCGAGAGTTGTTTAAAAACATTTGAGATATTGAGGAGCAACAAGGTACTATAAGACATTTTTTTTATAGGGAATTAACAATCAAGATCACTACGCTTCATAAGGTATACTTTGTATAATTTTTTTTAGTAAATTCATAGTTATCCATATTTAATCATTTTTTATCAAATTCATATTTATGGATCTATATTTTATAAGCGAAATGGTCTAATAGACCCTTATACTTGACTCGAATTGTAAATTAAATTCTTCTACTGAATAACGTTTCTACTGGACACTTAAAGTCGAACAAAATAAAAATTGCGTTATACACATGACATAAGAGCATGAATTGATTTAAACTTTTAGTAAAATTAAATAAAAAGTAAAAGAATAAAATAAAAATGACTCACATAAAAAAACAAAAAGAAAAAAAAGGAAAAAAAAATCCATTTCTTCTTCATAATTCACCCACCTTTTTTGAAGATAGCATACCTCCATTTGCTATATCATCATTCTTTCCTTTATCATTTTTTTTTATTTATTTCACTTTTCCTTATTTTTCAATTGAAAATCACCCACTTATCAAAAACCCAACAACAAAAATAATTCAAACAAAAGAGAAAAAATTTCTCCAAATTGAAAATTCATATAAAAAATGTGTTTGTATATCGAAGAAAGATTATTGCTGCTATTAATTGTCTCTTTTTATCTTTCCATAAGCAATACTTTTGAAAAGAACAAAGAAAAGTTTCTCACCTCTCTTTTTAAATTGTAGATACAACTTTAAAATTTTATTATTTCTTGATCTTTCTTCTTTCAAGTTCAACTTTCTCTGTTTTTTTTATTTTTTATTTTTTTATTTTAATTTCAAGTTTTCTGGTGTCAAGTTAGTATTAAGAGTAGTAGGGTTTGAATACTTTCTTCTATTTACGTTAATATCAGTTTTGATAAAATTGTAAGCTCAAATAAAACTGTTAACAGATTTGCTTTTGGTTTAGAATTCTTAATATGATTTAGAATATTAAAAAGTGAAAGAACAAGGTGAAAATTATTTTTTTAAAATCCATATTTGTTTAATAAAATAAATATATAAAAGTATCATTGTGGCAATTAAATTAATGAGATGGATATGATGTGGGTTTTTTTTTGACATGGATATGATGTGTCATTCATGTCATATTGAGTGAGGAACACACGCTGACAGAAGGGTTTAAAGTTTCTATTTTGTTCGAGCTTAAATGTCTAATTGAAACTTGGTAGAGTAGAAGAGACCAGTTTATAATTTTAGTTAAGTATAAAGGTTTATCAGATCATTATTTTATATAGGTGAATTATAATTAAATCCATTGTAGTTCAATTCATATTTATTCCATTCAAATGCTATTTAAACTAGGAAAAAAAAATTAAATTTCAATCGAAAGCAGTGATTAACAGAGGCTAAGACCAATCATCAATGATCTTATTAGTTTGTTAGTGGATAACTAAACATGTGTTTCAAGTGAAAACCAATGCATAATTTAGCTTTTAGCTATATGATTGAAAATTGATTGTATTTGTTTGACTCACTATCTTATTTTTTAAATTTTAAAAGTAAAAAGATATTGACGTGCGTAAACTCAGGAAGGTAAGAAGATAATGGTGTGCTAATGGATTTGATTCTTCCTATGTTTATGCTCGCTAATATCTTCCTATTTTTGGAATTTGAAAAAAATGTGTCTAATAAAATATACTCCTTTTAAATCTTGTTTTGGTTTAATTTCACCTCTTAGTATATAAACCACTAAACCATCATTGAATATACAAATATACACTAACATGTATTAAAGTTGTGTTATTTGAACACAATTAATGCCACCATTACAACGGAGATTTTAGATTCTTAGAGCAACTCGATAAATAAGTGTTTAAATTAAAGATTTAAGCAAGAATAATTAACACTTTAACTATTTTCTTTTTAATGAATCTTACATGATGTCAATGTAAATTTAATAATTTTTACGTAATATGAATATAAATTAATTAGAATTCTAATATGAATATTAAAAATTAAACTAAAATACTTAATAACCACATGCAATATATTGGCCTCAAGACTCATATATAACTGAGTAACTGACCCTACAACTAATTCATGTTTTTGGACAAACTTATGAGTGAGCATCTATTAAGGAAATGGATACATCTGTCTTTCTATTTGTCTAAAGACAAGAAAAAAAATATTATTTTGAGTTTTGAAATTTTCCTAGAAAGACTTGTGGATTGAGTTGTCCACTTTTCACTTTTTATCTACGTGGATGCCCATTTAAACATAATAGATCTCTCCATCTCTTCACTATTAAGTTTCACCTCTTTCGTGACCTCAAATTTTTAGAAATCATTTCACTATAAAGTATAATAATTTTAGACTTAGTTGAAGATATTAGATAAACATTTGATTACTTATCTCGTTATTTATATCTTAGTGATGAAATGAGTTATCTCATATGAGATAATTTACTTCTGACCAACCGATCTCTTAATGATATATATGCTTCCGACCCTCTCTATGATCTTCCCCCATAGTTGTCAAACTAATAGATAATTATAATGAGGGCTCATTTGTCCATAGGAGATAAAATTATGATTTAAAATCATGACATCAAATTATATTAGATGAAGTTGAAGTTGAAGTTTTAATTTTATTTGGACATGTAATTTGAATTTTTAAATTGTAACTCCATAAGTAATGAAAACTATCAAAATTGCCTCAATTCTTTATATAACTTTACCAAATAAGCAAAAATTCATAACAAAAAATACAATATACTATCACAGGGCTATTCTTAAAAAAACATACAACATTTGTTGGTTGAACTTCAGTTCAATTAAACAAGTAAGAGAATACATAAAATTCCTCCCCGCCCCCCCTCCTTTTCCTTCCCAAACTTGGTAGCAAAACTTATTTTAGTACTTTAACTATATGAACGTTTAAATATCCATCCTCCCTTCACATCATACCACGCAGGCACCATATCACAACCATGTAAGGACCACATCATTAATTCTTATATTTTTTGTTTATTTATCTTTTTCCTTGAACACTTTTTAAAATTCAGTACACTAATTAATAATTAATTTAAAATTAAAATGTGATTTTAACCATTTCAAACAAGTGGATCTCACCTTCTTAAACCTTCTCTTCTAAACACCCCACCCACCCCCACTAGTGCCCCCCTCTCCTTTTCTTCTTTCTTCCTTGATTTTCACCATGTCCAACAGCCTCTAACTTCGAACCCCCTCTCCACACCAATCCATCCCACCCCAATAAATTTATCCTCAAGAGAGTGATACTTTTTAGAAGTCATTTTTTTTCTTGATAACTCAAACTAAATATAAAGTTTGTATAAGAAAATTAGTAACCCCACATTTTTTGCATCACAATTAATAAAAATTAGAGCGGGTCACTCACTCCAAATTCAAGAAAATTTACCTTCAACAAAATGAAAGTAATAGACTCATGTTTTTTGCATCACAACTAATAAAAATCAAAGCGGGTCACTCCAAATTCAAGAAAATTTATATTCAATAAAATAAAGTTGATGCATGATTTTGGGTATTAATGTAGGATTGGTGAGATAGTGAAGGAAAAAATGACTAATATGGAAGAAGAAATATATAAGTAGTGTTTCAACGGAGGAAGAAGACATTTGGAGAAGACAACAAAATAAAGAGAGAGAAAAAAATTAAATAATTTATAGAAAAATAGAAAAATTTTATTTACCTCTAAATAAGAAATTTCATACATTTAAAAAAAAATAATTTATTATAAGAAATTTATTATTTTAAATAAGAAATTTTTAAAAGTTAATTTCATACAAATATTAAATTTATAAAAAAATTTAAAAATATTATTTATATATTGATCAATAAAAAAATGCTATGTGTATGATTTTATCATTCAAATTTCTTTTCTTAAAATCATTTCACGCGTTTTAGGAGAGTGAGTTCACTCTCTCTGCTACATCACCCTTTGGGGGAATATTTAATCCACTTGAAAATTGTTAAAGGGAATATTTAAACGTTAGAGTGCTACAATAAGTTTTGTTGCCAAGTTCACGAGAGGAGAGGGTTATAAATTTTCTCAAAAAGTAAAATTGTACGTGAGTTGCAGCGTACTATGCTTTAATATAATATTGTGGTAGTGTACAACTTAGTATTTATTTGTTAACAAAATAATATTTTATATAAAGAATTACTAAAGAGTCATGTGATGAAAATGAGATAACCTTGTGAAAATAAATACTCCCTCTGTTCTATTTAATTTTATGTGACATTATTTGACTTGATATGATATTTTAATTTTATTTTTTTGAAACTTGTGGTTTAAAACAATCCTTAAATACTTTATGGTTGTAAATCATTTTATTACGGTAAAAGGAAAATTTTAAAGTTAAAATTTTTCTAATTATAGTAAGGTAAAGTGAAAAGAGTGTGACATAAAATGAGATAGGGAAAGTAATATTTACTAAAGGGACATGTGGTAGAAATGATATCAATTACTCCCACTATTTCGCAATAAATGAATTGTTGTGATTTTTTTTTTTTATAATTCAAAACAAGTGAAATTGTTCAAAATTCAATAGAGTTGTTGAAAATTTTCTTCATTTTGCCCCTCATTTACATTTTTTTACTAGTTAATAATTTTCAGAGAGTTAATTGTTCATATATATAAATTATTTATATTTTCAAGAATAGTTTGAAAATAATTGAAAAGACAAAAATAAAAAATGATGTTTAATTTATGTCCAAATCTTTTTAATGGGTATGTATTGTCTCGATATTTTCATTATTTTGACGTGAAGGGAGTATCAGTTTTGTTTACATATGAAGTAGTGGATTCTTCTACAAAATATAAACTTGTAGATTAATTTTTAAATTTAAAAAATAAAAAATTATAAATGAAATTCTCAAATCAAGCTTTTTGGAGAATTCAGAATTTTATCCCATGAGATAAAATAAGATATCTAAATATTGATTTCATTTTGCAATTTCAAATCAATCACATGTCCAAATGTCCATTTAAATTATGAAAAATGGTTAAATATGCCCTCAATATATTAAAAATGACTTCAAAATGTCTTCCTTTTACAGTTGAATTAAAAATATCCTTCCATCCACCTATTTAGATTAAAAAACAAACCTTTAGAATAAATTTAAAGCTAAAATTATTCATCCATTTAACAAAAGTTGATGTGGCATAAATGAATTCTTTAATTAAATGTGTAGCATTATTTTTATTAGGTGGAGGTAAGTGCATTTTTATTCCATCCACCTATTTAGATTAAAAAACAAACCTTTAGAATAAATTTAAAGCTAAAATTATTCATCCATTTAACAAAAGTTGATGTGGCATAAATGAATTCTTTAATTAAATGTGTAGCATTATTTTTATTAGGTGGAGGTAAGTGCATTTTTAATTTCAATTGATGAAAGTAGGGCATTTTAAAAATCATTTTCAATACATTAACGATATTTTTGACTATTTTTTCGTTAAAATTATAATATGAAAAATACAATGGAAGAGGAAATTATTTAGCGAATATAATGGAGAAGCATCTTTATTATCTTATTATTTTATCACGTGAATAATGACACCAAATTAGTGTTTTGTTGAGTGTTATTAAATGAGTTTAAATTTTATGTATTATTGGTGTATCATTTTATACACCATCAGTTAATATTGACGTGCTAGTAGATTACCAACTTACTTTTAATTATAGAAATTATATTCTTTTTTTCCCTTTTTTCTCTTTCCTCTTCAAAGTTTCTTGTCTTCCTCAATATCTCATTTTGTACAATCTATCAATTAGTTGTTGTCTCATAAATTATATTATTCATTGTTTCATTAATTCTTTAATCAATCTCTTGAAATTTCAAACGGTGAATAGACAAATAATTTAATTTTATCAATGAACTTGAACCCAAATGACTTTACATCTTTTGTATCAATATTATGTTCTTATTCTATTTCTTTGATTTTTATATCTTCTTTCGTTGTATTTATCTTTCAATCTTTTTTAGTTAAATTACGTTTTCAAGCTATTTTTAATTTTCTTAAGGATAATGATTATATCCATATTAGTGATTATACTATTATCAATTTTCTAGATCTTCAGACTATTTGAAATATATCAATACTACGAACCAAAAAAATAAGTTGCTATTTTTTTTTGAATTGATCTTCTGCTTGTTTGTTCCGATTATGACTTAATATAATGTTAGAAGAAAAAATAAAGATAATTAAGAAATTATTTGTGTGACATTAAAGAACTATTTCCGAATTCATATGATATATAGAAAAATTCATAAAAAAATCTGAGTTAGAAAAGGAAATAAAAGTGATTAGGAAGATAATTACCAATTAGTTACCGTTTGAGCACGAAGAGGACTCTACTTTAATCAAGTTACTATATTTTATCTTTAAAATTACGTGATGGTGTAAAAAATCTTATACATTGGCGGTACACAAAATTTAAACTCTTATTAAATTAATATTACAAATAATCTTTAGATTATTGTACATTTAAATATTAATTTTAAATGATGATTTCATATCGTATGTCAAAACGTAACAGATAATTGATAACAACAACAACATATCCAATGGAATCCCACAAGTGGGGTTTGGGAGGGTAAAATGTACGCAAATCGTACTACTACCTCGTTGAGATAGAAAAACTGTTTCTGAAAGACCCTCATCAGAAAAATATCAAACCTCAAAAGCAGAAGAAACTAGATATGAAACAAAGAAGGAGAAAAAGATAGACTAAAATGGAAAGCAAATGATAATATAAAAATACAATAGAAGCACAAGATAAAAAGACACGACTATTCCGACTAAAACACCAAACCAAACATCAATCTACGCCTATTAGCCTGTTATCCAATACAAGACCTCTACTCCTTTCTATCTAAGGTCATGTCCTCGGTGAGATGAAGTTTCGTCATATCTTGTCTGATCACCTCCCCTAATACTTTTCGGTCTACCTCTATCCCTCAGAGTAACATAATAGGTAATTAATAACAAAGAATTAAAGGTACCATACACGCTCTTCCTAAGAGAGTGAAAGTCACGTACCAATTATTTGTGTTACTGATTGCAAAGACATTGCCACCCGCGTTTGTTTGTTTGATAAAAAAGAAAAAACATGCGTCTTTTTCAATAATAATAACAATAAAAGGATTCTCTGTGTCGTAGCTTAAAAGTTCCGCATCAAAATTACATTTTTTTAGTTCAAGCCAAACAAGTCCTTAGTAGTAATTAAGCTCTTTGCGCCGATTTAATTAAAAAATAGGAGACTTTATAAAGGCAGTACAGAAATTCCAAATTAATTCATGGAACGGAACTATGGAAAAGTGGGTCACAGTACTCAAAAAAATGCACAAAGACCCCAACTTGGCTGCTTTTAGCAAAGTCCAAAGTTCTTAGTTAATAAATTAGTTAAATTTTTTATTAGAAAAAAAAAAAAAAGAATGCATTTGAAAAAATAAATCTTTAATTACTGAAAATGGCCATTCACAACCTCCCCCTCCAAAAATAAAATAAAATAAGGCACAATATATAAATTGACCCTTTAACTTGAAACGAAATTTTAAGTTGGAACTCAAACTTTCAAAGTGCACAAATAGAACTCAAACTTTCAAAGTGCACAAATTTAAAGTTATTTTGTAAATAAGGAGAAACTTACGATATGGAGAATCGACCCCTCACCTGCAAGGTGAGAGTTTAAATAGTCAATCAACTGATTACTAAGATTCTTCAAAATTTAGGATTGTTTAAAAGTAATTTTAAATTAATTAAAATTAAATTGTTAATGTATAGTTAAGTTAAATTTAAATTTGAGTGGTTCATAACGTATAATTCATGTATAAGTATGCTATATTGTATAATTAGTGTATGATTTTTGATTATTTTTTATGTAAATAATACTTAGCTATATTTTTGAGACGAGGGTTCTAGAAAACAACCTCTCTACTTCTATGAGGTAGTGATAAGGTCTGTGTACATTTCACCCTTCTCAGACCTCACTTGTGGGAGTCCACTGGATATGCTATTATTGTTTGTAATATTTAGCTATATTTATTGCAAACTTATTACTTTATTATATATAATACTATATATTTCAAACTAACCCTAAATTCTTCTTAACTAATTATTCCATTTCATTACTGCTTCCATTTTAATTTATTGATGAATTTTAATTTGACATGGAGTTAAGAAAATAAAAAAATTTAAATATATCATGTGAAACTTGAAATTAAAAAATTATGAAAAAAATGTATTTTTTATAATACAGTAAGAAAAAAAAGACGACAAATTAAAGAGGGGAGACCACCTCTTTTTTTTTTCTTCCGGATACTCATAATTTTCGTACCAAACAGACCCTTAATAATTGCACACTGTGATCTACTCGGAACTTGCACTCTCACCTCTAAGCAGCAAATTTTTCTCTTTCTTCTTTAGCTCAGCACTAGAGCCAAAGTGTGGAGTATGGTATAAAAACATAAAAGAAAAAAAGAGAAAATTCTCTGGACAACAAAAACAGCTGTTTTCACTTCACTACTTTTTCCAATCCCTATATAATTGCAAGAATCGAATAAAGTTTGCAACTTGATAAAGAAGGAATAATAATAAGGTTTGGTTTGGGGTGGGGGAGGAAGTTTCTTAGTTCAGTGCCTTGTAAAGGCACAATCTTGATTTTTCTCTCAATGCTGACCAACAACATGGGTTCTTGGATAACAATGTTGTTATTGTGTTTATGGGTTTCTTGTGGAATTGCTTCTGTTTCATATGACCATAAGGCTATCATTATAAATGGACAAAGAAGAATCCTCATTTCTGGATCCATTCACTACCCAAGAAGCACCCCTGAGGTATATACACTCTCATGTGAGAAAAACATTTACTTACATGTGGTTTTGATGTTTCATGTTTTATTCAAGACTTGTTCTTTTTGCAAAAGGGTGTCTTAATTAGTTGTTCTTTCACTCTCTCATTGAACTTTGAAGTTTTTTTCTTCAGTAGAAAGGGGGTGTTTATCTATTCAAGACTCTGTTAGTTTTGACAAATGGTTGTCTTGATTAATGGCTCTCTCACTGAGCTCTAAAGTTAAAGGGGTGTTGATCTTTTTCTTTGTTTTGGGATTACACAGATGTGGCCAGATCTTATTCAGAAGGCAAAAGAAGGGGGAGTGGATGTGATACAAACTTATGTTTTCTGGAATGGGCATGAGCCTGAAGAAGGGAAAGTAAGTGAAGTAGACTTATTTCTTGAATTTTTCCTGTTTCCATCATTTGCTGTTAGTACTTAACTTACTTTTTCTTTCCCTTTCTAGTATTATTTTGAAGAGAGGTATGATTTAGTGAAGTTCATTAAAGTAGCGCAAGAAGCAGGACTTTATGTCCATCTCAGAATTGGACCTTATGCATGTGCTGAATGGAATTTTGGGTATGGCTCAAAATTATGGCACCCCATGAAGGCATAAAGTTAAGTTCTTGCTCATCTTACTTGTTTCAATTTCAGGGGTTTTCCAGTTTGGCTGAAATATGTTCCAGGTATCAGTTTCAGAACAGACAATGAGCCTTTCAAGGTCAGATTAAGTTGTCTTATGAAAATTTCTTCATTATAACAATTTTCTGTATTTGTCTTACTTTGATGTGACTGGTTTCTAATTTGGGTGTTATTCTTTTTGTCTAAATGCTGTAATCTAGGCTGCAATGCAAAAGTTCACTACCAAGATTGTTGATATGATGAAATCAGAAAAACTCTTTGAATCTCAGGGTGGTCCTATCATTCTATCTCAGGTGGTTAAAAAAAATTCAGTATCTTCTGTTACCATTTTCTCCACTAAATCTTGCAAATATGTTTGATGAAGATATTTGTCTTTGTAATTTTTTTGACAGATAGAAAATGAATATGGACCTGTGGAGTGGGAAATAGGTGAACCTGGTAAAGCTTACTCAGAGTGGGCAGCCAAAATGGCTGTGGATCTTGGCACTGGTGTCCCATGGATCATGTGCAAGCAAGATGATGTCCCTGATCCTATTGTGAGTAGATTCTGTACAATTTCATTAATATTCTATTCTCATTCTTTGTATTTCATGCTATGTTCTCATTTCCAGTGGGGTTTCTGAAACAAAAACTATTGTCAGTGTCATCTTAGATGATGAATTATATAGAATAGTTTTAACCCCTGCACATGGAGTAGCTTTTCTTCCTACTCCTACCTGTTTTCTTGTCTCTTAAAAAATAATCACTCTTGTGAATGTGTTTGTTTCTTAGTGGTTGTTTGGTAGGATGCGTTAGAAATTATAATGCATGCATTGGCTTTGTGTATTACTAATATCTTGTTAATAAATGTTTTCAACCTATTTTTTAACTAATTTATGCTCTCTATTTAGTATTATGCAATATATAGCCAATACACGACAAACCATGATATTAGGCTATTAGCAATGAAAGGACTTTTAATACATTCATTCGCATGGTTAAAGACACAATTGCCCCTCAAAACCTTTTGCACATTCTTTCCACTATATTTGTAGAGGGTATTTTTGTAAACAAATATTTTTCTTAGAAATTATGTAATGCTTGTTATTTTTAATACACCAAACTGCACGGTGCATAAGAAACAATCTCAACATAGCTAATGGTGGCATAATTAATTTCAACATTACTAATATACCCTATTCAATATTATTCTTATACACCCTACCAAATGCCCCCTTGGTATTTTGCAAAGGAACATTCTTTACCTGTCTGAATCAGACTTACAATCAAAGAGATACTGTACTTATGCTGGTTCTAATAGCTGCTTTTACCAATACTCTAAAACATCCTGGAAAACTAACTTGTAATGGCATGTCTTCTGTTCTTTTTTTCTCTTTTTAATAAAATTTTCTCAGTATTTTACCTTAATGTCTCTATTTTCCTCTCAGATTAATACTTGCAATGGTTTCTACTGTGACTACTTCACACCAAATAAGGCATATAAACCCAAGATATGGACTGAAGCCTGGACAGCCTGGTAATATGCATATACATTTCTCATATGCAATAGGTGAATGATATCTTATTTTTTACATCATATCTAGGTCGTTCTGCGGATGGGTTTTTGAGATGAGGGTTCCCAGGAAACAGCCTCTCTACTTAGGTAGTGGTAAGGTCTGCGTACATCCTACCCTCCCCAGACCCCACTTGTGGGATTTCACTGGGTATGTTGTTGTTGTTGTTGTTGCTAGAGTTCATGATGGGATGGTTTTCTGTTTTGATAATTCTGGCAGGTTTACTGAATTTGGAGGTCCAGTTCCTTATCGTCCTGCAGAGGATATGGCATTTGCTGTCGCAAGATTTATACAAACGGGTGGTTCCTTCATCAATTACTATATGGTAATTCATTGGACTTTGATGTTTAGAAGTATGTTTCTTCTGAATCCAAGAAATATACATCGTTCAGTGATTCTCTTTCCCCTCCTTTTGGGCTAGTATCATGGAGGAACAAACTTTGCAAGGACTTCTGGTGGCCCATTTATTGCTACTAGTTATGACTATGATGCACCCCTAGATGAATTTGGTACGTTCTTTCTTAATATTTATGTTTGAATTGAACATCTTAATGTTAGGTAATATGCATATTGTAGGAGGTCATGTGAGCTGCATTTAAAGAAAAATCTGGTGACATCTATGTCTATTTCTTCTCCTAAAAGTTAATGAATTTGCCAAGTTGGTTAGAATAAGTTCCACCACTTATGGTAGCTTTGCTGATACTTACAGTTCCATCAAATTTACTACTTGGAAGTCCTGTTCTTAATCATAAATAAAATTATGTTTCTCAGTCAGTGTATGGTTGTTGATAAAAACTTACATGATACGATGTTGCTGTTCAGTTAGTCTACTGCTGTTCAGAAAACCTTATGAGGTTTTGTTTACTTATCAAGTCCATGATTAGAACTAGGCAGAAGATGTAAAAGATGGAAAAAAGAAAGAGCAATTGAAGTGGAAATAGTTGTTTAGCCAAAGTGAACTTTTTTCCCTCTGATCTTCAGGGTTATTTCGGCAACCTAAATGGGGTCATCTGAAAGATCTACATCGAGCAATAAAGCTTTGTGAGCCAGCTTTAGTATCTGCAGATCCTGCTGTGACATCCTTAGGAAACTATCAAGAGGTGACATTTATTTGGGTTCTTAAACCAGTCAGCATTACCTGAATTGAAGTGAAAACAAACTTTCATTTTCTCTTGCAGGCCCATGTTTTTAAGTCGGAGTCTGGGGCCTGTGCTGCCTTCCTAGCAAATTACAACCAGCACTCTTTTGCTAAAGTGTCATTTGGAAACATGCATTATAACTTGCCACCCTGGTCTATCAGCATTCTTCCTGACTGCAAGAACACTGTCTATAATACTGCAAGGGTGAGAAAAAAAATCTTCTCCTGAAGTACTTGTGTTATTAGTGCATAACCAGGAAAATATCTCACAATTTTCAAATATATTATTTTCTTGAGAGAATGCGTTATACCTAACCCTACAACCAGAAGTCTGACAGCACACTCTTAATTCAATGTGAAGGTTGGTGCTCAAAGTGCTCAGATGAAGATGACTCCAGTCAGTAGAGGATTCTCTTGGGAATCATACAATGAAGATGCAGCATCGCATGAAGATGATACTTTCTCTGTTGTTGGGTTATTGGAGCAGATAAATATCACGAGAGATGTATCTGATTATTTGTGGTATATGACTGAGTAAGTGCTTCTGGTATTGCTCCACAATCAAATTATGGAAGTTTAGAACTACTTTAGATTGCTCACATGTTTATGATTAATAATGTTTACTCGCAGCATTGAGATTGATCCAACAGAAGGATTTTTGAATAGTGGAAATTGGCCTTGGCTTACGGTCTTCTCTGCTGGACATGCATTGCATGTGTTCGTGAATGGCCACTTAGCAGGTCTGATGTCATTTGTAACATACAGTAGTGATTTGAGTCTTTTTATTGTGTTGTTTCTGTCAGAAGTTGAGTCTTTTGACTGCATGCAATTTCCGTCCCAATTAGTGAGGAAACAATTTGGTGTAAGAAGTAAAACTGATGTCCCAAGTTTAGCAGCACATTGTTATTTAAGACGTTTCCGTTCATCCAATCTTTTTTGCAGGAACTGTGTATGGAAGTTTGGAAAACCCAAAACTAACCTTCAGCAGTGGTATAAATCTGAGAGCTGGCGTGAACAAGATTTCTCTACTAAGCATCGCTGTTGGTCTCCCGGTTTGTCCCTCTCTCCCACCCCCTCTTTCTCTATTGCACGTGCATATGATCATACATATGCCTGTTTATCTCCTTATGGCAGTTGCTTGGGTCTATGCTCTGCATTAAAATGAAGCTGATTTTCAGCGTTATACTTCAGCAGTACTTCCAAAAATATTCTCATCATGTGTCTTGCTTTTACATGTGCTTGAATGTAGAATGTTGGCCCTCATTTCGAGACATGGAATGCTGGTGTTCTCGGACCGGTTTCACTTAATGGTCTTAACGAGGGGACAAGAGATTTAACATGGCAGAAATGGTTCTACAAGGTTTGCCTTTTTAGATGTTCAAACAAGATTGTTTGCTTAAATTGCCTGTCTACTTGACCTTTCATTTGTTTTACCAGGTTGGTCTAAAAGGAGAAGTCCTGAGTCTTCATTCACTCAGTGGTAGCCCATCCGTTGAGTGGGTTGAAGGCTCTTTAGTGGCTAAGAAACAGCCACTCAGTTGGTATAAGGTGCATAACTCATATCTTCGCTACCATTTTTGTTAGTAAAGTAAAAGTTATCCTTCAGTTAGACAGGAATGTTACTTAAAAGGAGTAAGCTTTACGGTGCAGCGCTAACATTTGTTGTAACATGGATCATATCAAGGATTCAAATCTCTTTGCCTTCAAAAATCCTGAGGAAAAGCCCACTAAATCCCTTTGCTGTGCTTACAGACTACATTCGATGCTCCAGACGGAAATGAGCCTTTGGCTTTAGATATGAATACCATGGCCAAAGGTCAAGTATGGATAAATGGTCATAGCCTCGGACGCCACTGGCCTGGATATAAATCATCTGGAAGTTGTAGTGTCTGTAACTATACTGGCTGGTTTGATGAGAAAAAGTGCCTAACTAACTGTGGCGAGGGCTCACAACGATGGTAAGTAATTATAAACCTTGATGGATTTTCCTCTGATGTAACAAGGGAATCCAACTTAAACTGAGAATCATAAATTCAGGTACCATGTACCCCGGTCTTGGCTGTATCCTACTGGAAATTTGTTAGTGGTATTTGAGGAATGGGGAGGAGATCCTTACGGAATTACTTTAGTCAAAAGAGAAATAGCAAGTGTTTGTGCTGATATATATGAGTGGCAACCACAGTTGTTGAATTGGCAGAGGCTAGCATCTGGTAAATTTGACAGACCTCTCAGACCTAAAGCCCATCTTCGGTGTGCACCTGGTCAGAAGATTTCTTCAATCAAATTTGCAAGCTTTGGAACACCAGAGGGAGTTTGTGGAAGCTTCCAGCAGGGAAGCTGCCATGCTCCGCGCTCATATGATGCTTTCGAAAAGGTATTTATGAATCATAATTTGATGAGTTGACATGATTGGTCAATATCCACATCTTTTCCTAACGAGCTCGTATCTACCGTTCTCATTACTTTCACTTGTTTCTTCTGATTAGTGTAAGCAGCTCTATCTTAATAGTCTCTGAACTAGACTGATTTATGTTCATCTTAAATTGGTTATTTATTACTATTTGCAGAATTGTGTTGGCAAAGAGGCTTGCTCAGTACAGGTAACACCAGAGAATTTTGGTGGTGATCCATGTCGAAATGTTCTGAAGAAACTCTCAGTGGAAGCCGTTTGTAGTTGATGATCCTGACGATACGAGTGATAGAAATATTTAACCCCTCCGTTAAACATTTTTTCCGAATGATCTACTAGACATTCATAAATCCACACTACCATTTTTTGGCTTTGCTGGGGTTGAAGTTGTACAGTTAAGCAACACACCTCTTTGATCAAAGGTCACCTGATTACAAAGATGATTGATGAAAGACTCTGTACATGTGAGGTTTCGTCTCAACACACATTGAGACGATTCTTGATGAGTCGATGTGCCAGAGAGACTTGGAAAGCACTTTGCTTTCATGAACTTCAACATTGTACAAACACAATGTATGTAAGAAAGCAATAATTCATTGCTTTGCACATTGAGAAAAGCTGTTGCAATACCATGAAGCTCTTTCAATTACTATGTTTACTCACTTTTTGTTTCTCAGCATGTGTTGTCTGTCTTGATATTGGATGTTTCATCATATGGAAGGTCAAATGGGTTGTTTCTTGACAGCTATCAACTAATGCAAGTGGACAAACTAAATATGAAAATGTTGTCTTAAAGCACATGTACAATTGTAGCATAAATACACAAAATGTTGTCAAAGTGAATTTCAACCACTTTTCAACACTTCTCTGACAACTCATATAAACATAATTAAGTGGTGAACATGCCCTTACCCAATTCAATTTTAATAGAAGAAAAATAACTTTTTTTTTAAATTTTTGATCTGGTGTATGTTGTGTAGAGCCTTATTTGTGGGAAAGCATTTCCTACTAAGGATTTTTAAATATCTAAGATTTGAATTCGAAACCTATAGTTAAAGAGAAGAACAATTCATTCACTACACCACATTTTTGAATTGTAAAAAGCATTTGTTAAGATCAATTTTGTGTCTTGTTTATATCTTACACAGGTAAAGTAAAAGTAAATTTGTTAAAGAAAGTCAAAGATTAATTGACCTATTAGACTTTTAATATAAACATGAAGGGTTGTGTCTTACCCTTATCACTTTTGGTTAGAGCCGTTAACATGGGATAGGCCCGTTGGGTCGACGTGACCTAATTCGTGATTTAGCAAGACTGGGCTATGATTTTTAGAGCTCATTTAAAAAATGAATTTTTTTTGCTTGGATCGAATAAACCTGCTGATTTGTGAGGCTTTTGCAATATGGGTTGGGTCGGCCCATGGGTCGAATTAAAAAAAATTAAAAATAAAAATAAAATAGAGTATTAAAAATAATAAGAGTCCAAACTCAAAGTTCATTCAAAAATTTTAAATATTAAAATTTAGATACAAATTATTTTTTTATAATATGTACTCCCTCTGTCCATCTTTACTTGTCCCTTATTGATCTTGATATATGAATTAAGAAATAGTAAATAATAGGGGTATTTTTACTAAATTACCCTTTGAATATAATAAATATAATGTTTTGAAAAATGTAACAAGAAAATAATTATAACTACTGATAAAGGTAAACTAGGAACTAAGTGTGAAATTATCTCTTGATTTCATAAAGTGGATAAGTATTGTTGGACATCTCAAAATAGTATAGTGAATAAGTAAAGCTGATTAAGAGTAAACTAAAAATTAAGTTTGAAATTATCGTTTGATTTCATGAAGTGGACGAGTATTATTGGATATCTTAAAATAATATAGTGGACAAGTAAAAATGGACGAAAGGGAGTAATAATAACACTAATACTATGTAATATTGTCTTGTTGCTATTTATTTTAATATTTTTAAATTATAATTTAATTTAAAAATTTATAAAAAAAAATACTAGTAAAAATGTAGACTGACCCGACAAGGTCCGTGGCCCATGTAATAATCGGCTGGGCTAGCTGTTTTCTAGCCCATAAAAAAAAGGGCCAACTCGGCCCGACTTGTCAAATTCCAAAGCTTGTATGAGCTAGCCCGCATTGAGTGGGCCAGCCCGTATTGACACCTCTACTTCTGGTATTTGAAATCAAAAAAAGGTTGTAATAACAAAATGGATATTTGAGATATATGAGGTAAAATTGGGGTCTACCCTACAGGCAAACGTCATGTACTAGTTAGGAATAAGAGTGTCAAAATAAATCCAAATATAGTTAATCTACTTAATTCGTTCAAAATTTTATGGGTTGAATTTAATATAATTTGAATTGTGTTCAATCTCAACCTATTTTAAAGAATCTTCAATTGAGCCCAATCTACTCTCTAATTTCAATCCATTTTAAGACTATTTATTTGCATTGGTGTAATGTATGTTCTCATATTAAAGTTATGGATTACTGTCTATTTTATATCTTTTAGGATTTATCTATCTATTTGTGACTTTTAATTTTTTTTTTGAATTGAAATTCAAATTATTATTATAAAAGTTAAATAATAATATGTTAAAATTATAAAAATTAAGTGGATTAAATTGGGGAGGTCATGAGTACCCAACTCGAATTTAACCCGTTTGATCCTAAAATAAAATTTGGGTAGGTCATGATTCAACTCAATTTCATTTTAAAATTGAAAATATTAAAACTGACAAGGGGTATTTTTACTTGATGTCATGCATGATGTCATTTTCATCAGAGAGAGGAGAATTTTTTTTTTGAAAATTTTAAGGGAGGTATTTTAAAACTAAAATCTAACCAAGGATTATTTTTCTTCCATTTCTGATAGTTCGAT
>DF361057.1:7818-19206 GCA_000787875.1 Solanum virginianum | reverse complement strand
GTCTTCATGTTCCGGTCGACAATGACAAAGTTAAGCATCAAAGCTAACTGAGCACAAGATAATGACAATATAAGATTTATTACCACACACTATGTACAACAGACGATATATAAGAAAATAAAAAGCAATTCAGGCTGCACAATAGCAAAGCAAAGTCTCATCTCCTTCTCTATTCATAAGACTATTTTCAATAGTTCTTTCTTACAGTTATCATCTGAACATTCTAAAACTAGAAAACAATCTACATATTTTAATGCAGCAATTCAAAAATCTCTACTTACTTATGCTGGTTGTAATCCTGAATCAAGAAAAGATCAAGAAGTAATCCTTGAAATGACTATTATAGTCCATTAAATAGTTATGATAGTATTTTAGAGTTCTCATTCATCCAATAATGTTCTATCAATATCAACAACAATTTCTATATGTATTTCATCAAATATTTTCAAAGAAAATTAAATTTTTTTGTTGTTAGATAAATTCACCATAAATAAAGAATCCTTGTTATTATTTGTTTTGACTTTTTTTGTTTCTTTATTTTATCGATTAGTAAGATGAATTAAATATTGCACTATATATGCTTGAGTTTTGAAAGAAAACACAAATGTGAATCCACTTATATTAACATGAAAGTAAGTTATAAAATCCCATTAAGATTTTAAAGTTTACGTGAGAATTTTTGTTCTGCATATATCAAATTTTTGCATTTGTAAGTTAGCTCTATCAATTTCTATACATGTAAATGACTATAGATATGATAAATCATTCTAACATTATGATTAAATATATATTATTAACACACATAAATGTATTGTATAGACAATTTTCATAGTAATGCAAGGAATTTTTTTTTATAGATTTAGATTAAATGCATTTATATAACAATTTGAATTGCAAGGTTGAAAGTTTTGCCAGGGTCAGCCCATTAAAAAAAACTTTCTTATGGGAGAATGGGATGTGACAATTTTTTAAACTTTATTTTATTATTTGAACACATTATCTAATAACTTTATTTAAAATATTATATACTCATTCATATAGGATAAATACGGGAAGTGCGTGCTAAAAAACTAGTATATATATATATATGTTAAACATGACCCCAAAGAAACAAAGAGCCCTGTAGTGCTAGTGATTAAAGTTTATGTTTAATGCCTTTGGGGATCCAAGGTTGAGTCATGTTAACTCTACAAGATTAGTCTTATTTCATTTGGAGATTCTTGGAGATTGTTATGTCCTAAATTTTAATTTATGCCTATATAAAATGTATTATATTCGCATCTCAAATGTTTCATAAATTCTAGGGATATTTATAAAGAGATCAAAATATGACTCAAGGATGTCAAAATCATCCTACGTTCGAGAACTACGCCACTAACAGACCTCGAATCATGAAGAAATCTTAGGAGAGAGAAAGAGAAATATGCTACTAATGGACCTCGAATAATAGAGAAATCTTGGGAGAGAAAAGGCAAGGAAAAAATAGATTTGTACCTATTGTTTATCAATAAAATTATATTTCTTTATATAATATTTGTATTTGTAATTTATTTTCTATCACTTTAAAAAATAATAGTTTCTTTTTTAGTTTGTTCCAAAAAGATGTTATCTTATTATATTTAGAAATAAGTGAACGAAAAAATTTTCCAATTACCTTTAATAAAATGATTTATAATCACATCAATATCTACAGATTGTTTTAGACTATAAATCTCAAAATTCTTTCCTTTTTTCTAAAACATCATACCAAGGATACCACATAAAATAGAATGAAGAGAACAAGTATGGTCTTCCTATGTGAATATCTTGCTACATATACTCCTATTGGAAGTAACATGACAGTCGGAGCACTGATATCCTAGCTACGCCTTTGGGTACATCTAGGTAGTGTCTTAAGGTATACATATGAGTTTGGAAACTCTTTGAATAGTGTGCGACCTAGGACCCTAGGGCCTACCCTAATGATAAAATAAGACCTCCATGTTGATTGAGTGATCGAGATACTCTCTCCAGAGCCTCGTGAGTTGACTTTAAGGCTGGTAACAAACCGATTTTTCTCCGGTCCGATTCTGGTTGAACTGGTTAGGAATCGGTAATAATGGTACCGGAATCGGTATCGGAACGGATTGGGGTTTTTACGCAGTAGAATTGATTTCGGTAAACCCGGTTCCGGACTGATAAAACCGGCAAACGACTAACTTAATTTCCAACAGCTATATTGTCGTTTCAGTATGTTTTTACTGTTGGGTGGGGGGGGGGTACTAATGGCTAAGTGGCCTCACCTCACCCCCTTTACACCCTTACCCCATTACCCCCTAACATTATAAATATAACCCATTTTCTTTAAATTTTCCCGCAAATTTAATTAATTTTTTTTTACAATTTCTCTCAACTATTAACAATTCTCAATGTCTCTTACTCATTATTATTTTTATTTTTGTAATATTGATTAGTTGAGTTTGGAGTTTTTTTTTTGAAACGTCTGCTTTTACGCAGACATTCAGTATAATCGTTCCAATTTTATTTTTGTTATTTATTTATTTACTAAGTTACTATTTTTTCTTATATTCATCTGCTTATTTGAATTATATTTTTACTATTTTAAATTTTAAATATGGATTCACTAAAAAAACTTGGACAAAAAAGTAATGTCCAGAAAAAAAGTGTGAAAGTAGTTCTAGTATAAATTTCCCACCTAGATTTAGAGTTAATACTGATAATTTTACTCATGTCAATGAAAATTCATTTATGTCACGTCCTAATGTTATAGAATTTAATTCTCAAAATAAAATAGACCATGAAATATTAAATAGATGTTTTAATTTTAAGGAAGATTTGGATGAAGAAGCAGACATAGAAAATTATGAAGAAGATAATACCCCTACTAGTCCCGCAACAGTATTACCCCCCAGGCCCAAGAAGATGATGTCCCCCCCTCCAACGTTTACTAAAACTAGTAAAGCCGAACATCCTAAAAGATCTTTAGTTTGACAATTTTTAGTTCAAAATGAGGAAAAATTATTGGTCAATGTACAAAATATAAAAAAATAATGAATCATTTGACTACTGGGGCGCATGGAGGGATGAGACGGCTAGCTACACATTTGAGAAAATGTAATCCAGAATTTGCTCGCCTAGAAGCTGTGAATAGGGCTAAAAAAGAGGTGAACCAATAATTGAAAAATCTGTAGGTGTAGGAGGTTCAAATATGGTCTAAGGTATTTTAAATATGTCTAACCCGGCCGATCTAAGCAAATCCCGCACGTATAATAAAGAATAAGATCTTAAAGAATTAACAAAAATGGTTACTGTTTGTGGTTTGTCTTATAGTTTTTTTCTTCGCATTCTGATTTTATTCATTATATTCGAGAAACGTATAACCCATCTTTTGAAAGTTTTTCAACGAATACAGTTAAAAATGCTATTTTTCAATATCAAGTTGAACATTGTCATTATCTTCATTGCTTATTTGCTTATTTTGATGGTAAATTTTCTATTACGTCTGATATGGGTCGTAGCATTAATGGTAATGATTATTTAATTACTGTTCATGGGATTGATCACAATCGGAACATGCAAAAAAATAGGTTATAAATATGTCGAAGAGGCTAAAACTGGTTCTTATATAGCCTCAATTATAGGTTCTATTTTGAATTATTTTGGATTATGTGATAAAATAATGAGTTGCACTTTTGACAACGCTTCTAATAATTTGAGAGCAGTTGATTTTTTAAAACCAAGAATTTGTCTAATTGATGACGATGCTTTTCATATTAAATGTTCAGCACATATTTATAATTTGATAGTAAAAGATGGTGTTCTTGTAATAATCTGATTGGGGTGGCAAACAAAATTATTACGTGCACTATATCTTGTTTGTCATGACCCAAACCTAGGGCCTAGGTGTGACATGACGAATGAGAACCTGAAGGCAAACAAGCCACTTAAAATCATAATTGCACATTTTAGGTTTAAATGGTAAATGACACATAGATGATAATGAAATATGGGGAGTGAGACTAAGGGACAACTTGTAATAATAAGTGGATGCATAAGTTAAATAGTTTAAAACATATCAAGTGTAGCAATGGTCCAGACATACTTCTAAACAATGATAATAAGAAGAACCAAGAATATAAGTCTAGGTCCCTCAATACTAAGTCAAAATGAAAATACATCAAATATCCGAATAACAAAGCCGAAGTTTGAAGAAAAGGGTTTTGTTCCCGGTGAATGGGAACTCACCAAAGCTCAAAATCTTCACGAGCAATCTAGCCACACGGAGTAGGATAAGGTAGATTGCCTGTCCCTACATGATTATAGCATGTAGGCACCAATATGACAAACTCCAAGCTTAAACAATATATTCAGTTCCAAAGTAAAGCATAAAGTAATGCCATGAAAATGCATAGAGAAGAACATAAGCAAATAAGTGTGGGAATAAGACCATAATCGATAAAACTATATGAGCTATAATATGGAATACCGATGTCATGCTCTACACCGGCTAAAGAGTGAGTCAGCTTGCCAGTGTATAATTCCAGAAAAAGAAATACTAGATGGATTCACTAGTCAGAAAGCCTAAAGAGGCATAATCAAAATATCCTACGGTGGCACATAGTTATGAGATTAGAAGCTTTATATAAGACCCCTTAGGTCGAGTCCCACTCCTAGCTCATTCGGCGCTAAGTAAAAATTCCATGGAAACGAAAAATGCATAACTGAAATAATCAAAATTTAATTTAATTCGGAAAGTCTTAACTTGTCAAAAGAATCATTTTCAAACTTGTACTTAGAATAGCTCCTTAAAAAGATTCAATACAAAACGGAATGGGTCTTAAGTCACCCAACATCATTTCATACTTGTATTCACTTATATTTGTCCAAAATCATAAGTTCATGTTATGCCGTGAAAGCCAAATATCCAAAGTTCATAACTCAACTTAAATCATGTTTGGGTATTGGTTCAATAACCTTAAAATCATGAATTTGACATTTAAACAGAGTTACAATAATCATAGGAACAATTTAGGATAAAAATCATAATAACTCATTTGGGTATCTAAGACTTGAAAATATATACTAGATTAAATAATGTAAATCTGAAATGCTTGAATTAAAACCTTGATAAATATGCATAAATAATCATAAGATGTATGAATAACCATAATTTATTCATACTTGTATTCACTTATATTTGTCCAAAATCATAAGTTCATGTTATGCCGTGAAAGCCAAATATCCAAAGTTCCCTTGATAAATATACATAAATAATCATAAGATGTATAAATAACCATAATTTATCAACTATCAATTAGTATACAATTATACATAAATCAAGATTGAAAAATTTGTAATTCAAAATTTAGTTCCGAAAAAGACTTCTTGATTGAAAGGAAACCAAGAATCAAACCCACATACCTTGCTTGATTAGCCTTAAGAAGATACAAAGACTTAAATAACTCATTTGGGTATCTAAGACTTGAAAATATAGACTAGATTAAATAATACAAATCTGTCGAAGAGGACTTCTTGGTTGAAAGGAAACCGAGAATCAAACCCACATACCTTGCTTGATTAGCCTTGAGAAAATGAAGAGATTTGGTGGAGATCTTGAAGAATAATTAGTCTAAGTGTTGAGAGAGTTTTGGGAGAGCAATGTAGGTTAGGGGATTTTGTTTCTTTAAAGAGTGATGTAGAGACTAAGTAGGGGGGGTTTATTTATATTGATTTTGGGGGGGGGATTTATGAGGGTCATTTAATCATTAAAAAGTGGTAAAAAAATGTGTGGGGGAAAGGGTATGACATCATGTGGTGCAAAGGGGCTTTTTGACTCATTTTTTAAAGAGAAGAAAGATGCTAAACATAAGGGAGTGGGCATGGGACCTAGGTATGACAACATTATCCTTTCCCATGGTGTTATGGCATGGTATGGTATGGTCTCAAGTCGTGTTAAGGGCATGCCAAAGGCTTCCCATGCAAGTCATGCAACAATGACAAAAGAATTACTTCTAAACAAGTCAATTACGTAACCTTCACATATACCTTCATTTCGAATAATTCCAAAGGCAAACCAAACTTCACTTTTTTAGTCTTAACTTTACATAACATTGCCCCCAAAATATTATACCAAGGCTAAACCAACCGCCCTTCCAAGACCACTTTAACAATCACATAACTAAACCAAGCTATTTGCTAAGATAACCTTTATTTCAAATTTTACTTAACTCAATAGGAATTCGGTTGAACATTATCCTTTCACGCAAGTATAGGCTTCAAAACACCTGGTACATTACATCCCAAGCTCAACTAACAATTAGAAACTAAATTTAGAATCGGGAACTATCAAGAAATGGGCAAGCAACGAAATTCCAAAATTTAGGCTAAAATGGAAAAAAGGGCACAATTACAGGTAACAAATTACTGGAAATGGATCTCCAAAAGCCAAAACCAACCACTCTATGATGATCCTTGTGAAATTCCACATAACTTAGACCCAAAAATCACTGAAAATGGACCCCGAATACCCAAGGTACCATACCTCAAAAATCAACCAAAAACTAATTTGAAATTTCTCAAATGCAGTAGTTAAAAACATATTCTCACCTTAAACGAAGCTTCTAATCCAATTTTTGAGCTCACCAACGGATTTCTCTTGAAATTTTCTTGAAGTTAGGTCTTTGTGTTACTAATTTGAGCATGGAATGAGAGAGATATTGTCCTTGAAAGTTTATGCTAATTGCTAAAATCAACTTATTGAACTAGTATAAAAGGACCTCACGTTTGACCTCTACAAATGCATAATTGTGATGGTCCTCCGCGAATGCGGAGAAAAGGCTGCGAAACCTCCACGAACGCAGGAGGTCCTCCATGAACATGGAATATGGGTTGTAAAACCTTCATAATAGTGGAGCAATCACTTGTTGTACTAGATATCAGCTAAAAGCTAATATTCACTAAGTTCCAAAAATTCTCAACGGGGTGTTCAGGATTTGTTTGGAACTTCATGCACGCAAGCTGACTATGCTACCCTATCAAAATCAATGTTTTCAAGCTTAATGTCAAAATTTTCACATGAGATCATTACGACTAAATGTAGGTCCCACTCTCATGATACTGTTTAGCCAAATTTCATCAAGGGGCTCGAAATGAGTCTAGAAGCCTAAAAAGTCGAACAAAAGGTTATTCTAGACCAAATTTGACATTTCAGAGCTAACCACGTTGTTAGAACTCTCACTTGGACATGTTTCCCAAAAATGTTAACCAAAGTCAACTGTTGGCCAATTTTGAAGGCTAAAAAATAAAACTCTGTACAAACTCACACCAAAAGTGTGAGACCTCGTGTTTCTCGTCTTCTATAATATAAATAGTATGGCATGTTACATAAGGAATATGTGATTTTTGTAGCACCTAAGGATAATAAGGCTTCCAATAAGTGGTAATATCAAGGACTTAAAGTTTCAAGATAAAGGCATCCCCTAAATACACGTTTAGCATTAAGGAAATGGCCTGAGTGGCACCTCGCCCTTTTTGGATGGTTTAAATTAAGTTTCACTTTTCAGATGGGACTAAGAGTGTATAATTTGCTAATAATAGATTTCTAAAGGTTAGTTTAATAGAATAAAGGTCATAGATTAAGTTTTGGAGTCAAGAAAGTTGCAAGATTAAGGTTGGCCAAAGTTACCATAAGTTTCATTCAAAAATCCTTTTTAACTTTGGGTCAAATGTATCAGGTCATATCTCCCAAAATATAAGGAGTTAGAATGTCTATAACCTATCAAATTGAAGGTTTATGAGTCTCCTTTGCAATGCATAAAAGCTTGCATCAAACCAACCTCAAAATAAAATGTTATGACCATTTTATTGGGACTACCTAAGCAGAAAACCGATTCATGGGCCGGGTCGGGTTGACCCACCTAGATGTCGGCCAATTTGAGCTTTGTAAAGCTCAAATCAGTCCGATTTCATCCTAAAACAAAATATAGACTGAAGATAAAGTTCTCTCAAGGTCTCCAAGTGATTTAGGTGAGTTCTTTGCATTTTTACCATTAAACTTTGTCCCTGTGCCTAGAAATGCGTGCCTTACGCTTTGTAATTATTTCCCCTGCTATTAGCTATGTTTTGGGGCTGTTTTTGGATTGTATAAAAATAGTGTTCTTGCTGGTTATTGTTGGTTTTCAGCTGGTCTATTTAGATAATGATTTAGGGGCTCCTTTACGGTCATTTTTATGAAGTTTTATGGGCCTTTCCTCATGTAAATGCTATATGGCAAATCTGTCGATTAATGCTCAATTATGGACTATTTATATGTGGTTATAAGTCACGTAGATATAGCCATTGCAAAGCTTAAAATGTAAGGAACAACATTTGTGAAGGAACTTAGGGCAGTTGGGCAATTGTTGGAGAGGTATGTTAAGGCTAAGCTCCATCCCTCCTTTTAACACGAAATCTGGGAAGTTTCCCAAAACATCAAATGTGATATCCTACTATTTCATTGCTAGAAAGACCTTTTGTGAAAGGCATTAGGATTGCAACTGAGTTATTTTCATGATGGTATTAGGTTAACATTCCATTCGTTTGCTTAAACTGGACATTCAATATCTATATAATTTTGTCGGGCTTCCTGGCTACCTATCCATTTGTTCAAGATGTTTCTCTTCTTGGTGTAGTTCCATTAAAATAAACGTAGATTACGAAGGGACTATAGGAGTCTTAATCAATCCTTTTTCCAAACTAAAAACCTAATTGAAGCACTTAACAAGTTACATATTGATTTCCAGTATTGATTAGTATAATGCTCCTACTTAAACCACTAAGACACGTGATTCTTTTTAAATACTTTCTTTTACTAATTAATATTGGACCAAGTATAAGCACTATGTGAATCATCTTTATGAACAATTTTAGAGTTAAGACCTCATTTTAAATGTTGAGTTAACTTGTCAAACTTATTCAAAAGACATGTAAGATCCCACGAGTCATGTATATATGCTACGATAATGATTATGATGCTATGAGAATAAGTCCACTAATGAGCCAAGATTGGCTAAATATGTGCTATGGACTACTATATGCATTCTATGACATGTTATGCATGGACTTTGAGCTATAATCGGAGGTATGAGGCCTATTTGCCCAAATGATTATATATATATGTATATGGTACAGATGGCCACAGGTTGACTGATATGATGTCGATTCACTACCGGAAAGGACCACCATTGCTAGCATTTGGTTGGGTATATTATGCATTTGCATCAATATATATGTATTCACGACTTGCGCTTACTCAAGCATACCATGCATATTTGATCACTAGGAGGCTAAGTATTGAACATGAAGGTAATCTGAATTTTGCTTACAGGTGGTATTTCTAAAAATCACTTTTTACTATAGTTATCTATGATTTTGCTTCCCGCCTTACATACCAGTACATATTTATTCGTACTGACATCCCTTTACCTGGGGATACTACATTTTATTCGTGCGTGCAGGTTTAGGTAGGATTCTGATTTACCACTCCACTAGGAGCCCAGTTCAGCTATGAGTTGGTAAGCTTCACCGTTTCCTAGAGCCTTCACAGGATGCTTACTTTTTATTGTACAGTTGGGTATAGTAGGGGCCCTGTCCCAGCAATATTAGTACTTCTCTTAGAGACTATTGTGGACATGTTATTTTGGGTTGGTTCTTTTGTGTCTTTCAGTCTCCAATCATAGAATTGGCATGTATATATAGTGTGTGTACCTGTACCTCTGTTGGTGCAGCCTTGTCGACTAGCTAGTACGTTAACGTTTAGGTTTACCTATCTTGATGTACCTGATTTGTTGTTGAGCAGGTTATGACCTAAGCGGTCCAGGCTTAGTTTGTTAGGCGTTATGCTGCCCAATTTTCTTTTGGCCCTTAGTTAGTTAACTAGCATGTTCAGTGGCTTACTCGGCTAATAACGGTATCGAGTGCCAGTCACACCTCTCCTCTTTTTGGGGCATGACAAAAAACCTCAATACTTGAGCTGACCATGCATCTGGCCTAATTTGGCCATTCCAGAGCTGATGGAACTGTCAGACTTTTGTTTTGAGACTGTTTACCAATATTTTACACTAAAATCAACTTTTTAAGGTATAAGGCCTTCCAAAACATGAAAAACTATACAAAACTTCCAAGCGATCAAGCTAACAGTGCTAGTAGGTCATAAATGACCGAGGTGTCACTAAGAACCCTCTAAACGATAGAAATAACGAAATATGAGCAAAATAACTGAGAGGGTCATCACATAACTATTTATGTGCTTAGAGATATGGCTATTTGATGTTGATCCCTATATGAACTCATATGAAAATTTAGCTGGTAGAAATGTTTTGAACTTGACTTGATGTTTGAGGCTCCTTATGACCTTAAACCACATCTAATACACTTCATTAAACGACCCCAAAAAGTGCGCGAAAATGTGCCTCAAAATGCCTAGAATTTTAAATTCCTTATATCTCAAAATCCATTTGCTATTTCAAAAATCTGACTTCATATTCTTGTTCAGGGGGTCCAAATTAGGTGAAAAAGGGTCTAACCCCGATTTAAGAGTGAAAGATTAGCAATTATGAAATTCCAAGAATGTAATTTCTAGGGGGTTTTCGCGTTGCCTCTGCGGCGCAGCCCTGTACATTATGAGGACTATTTTTTTAGTTGGGTCCAAGACTTCTAAGTCTTGGGCCTAAGTGTTTCTAAATGTGTTTTTACCTATACTTAGCCTTATTTCACCTTCATATCATCCTAAACATTTCTCAATACTCACTCAAACACTTAGTCATATTTTAACTCCCTAAACTCAAGTCCCAAACCCTCGTCCCAAGCTAAGGTTCTCCTTCAAGGTTCTTGTTTAAGCTTCAAGTCTCCATCTCCAATCTTCACCGAGTTCATCTCTAAGCTAAGGTATGTGGGTTTATTTCATGGGTTCCTTTCACCCACAATACCCAAGACTCTTTTTACTTAAATTGCATGATTTAAAGTTGATTTACAAATGGGTCTTGCTTATTATGAAATTCACTGCACACTATGTTAAAGCTATGTACAGTTGTGACTATTTTTCCATGTTTTGAGCTATAAATCTTTGATCTATTGTAAGATTTGAGGAATTGAGTTTATGAAAGTCTGGTTGTTTTAGCTTGTTTTGATCTCTAAATCTTTGATCTAATGTTGAATTTGATGAGGGGTTTTGATGTGAATGTCTTGGGGGTGTTGCAAGGTGTTGATTGATATTTTTACAATGGATTTTCTTGCATGATTTCATCTCTATATTTCATGATTTTACACTAGCATTACATACCCTTTAAGTGTTTGATAAAATGTCCGGATATAGTTTCTTGAGGAGTTGAAGGTCCAAAGCATGAGATATTA
>DF361058.1:55955-71402 GCA_000787875.1 Solanum virginianum | reverse complement strand
ATGCAAGATTAATTTCCCCGAAGAGGAAATATTTTAGATGTCCCTGAAGTGACAATTTGATTTCATTCAGGGGGAGCAAACTATAATGCATTATGCTTTAAATCATAAACTATAATTTATGTTGCTTGTGTTGCACAAGTAGGGGAGGATACATTAAAGGAGACAGGACCAAGCATATCTCGCCAAATTTTTTAAATCATAAACTATAATTTATGAGGATAATGTTGCTTGTGTTGCACAAGTTAGGGGAGGATACATTAAAGGAGACAGGACCAAGCATATCTCGCCAAATTTTTTAAATCATAAACTATAATTTATGAGGATAATGTTGCTTGTGTTGCACAAGTTAGGGGAGGATACATTAAAGGAGACAGGACCAAGCATATCTCGCCAAATTTTTTAAATCATAAACTATAATTTATGAGGATAATGTTGCTTGTGTTGCACAAGTTAGGGGAGGATACATTAAAGGAGACAGGACCAAGCATATCTCGCCAAATTTTTTTTATACTCATGAGCTCCAAGAAAGTCGACATGTTGATGTGAAACGGATTCGCTCCTCTGAAAATCTTGCAGATTTATTTACTAAATCTTTGCCGACTTCAACATTCGAGAAACTTGTTTATGGCATTAGAATGCGGCGAGTTAACAAGATGCAAGATTAATTTCCCCGAAGAGGAAATATTTTAGATGTCCCTGAAGTGACAATTTGATTTCATTCAGGGGGAGCAAACTATAATGCATTATGCTTCAGTGATGTTCAGTCTAAGGGGAAGTGTTATGGAAATGTGGACTTCACAACATCTCACATGGAAAAGAAGATTTGAAGAAAGAAGAAAGTAAAGGAGTGTCAAAGCCTTGTGAAGTATTCCAATATCCCACATTGTTAAAAGATGAAGAATAGAGTGCTTACATTCACTATAAATAGAGAGGCCCTCCTTGCTAGTCAATGGAGAAAAATAAGAAAATAAGCTACTTACTTAAGTAGAGTTTTGCATAGTTTAAAGTTTATATTACTCTTGTAATATTTCCCTTATAGTGAAAGTATCCAAGGACGTAGGCATTATAAGCCGAATCTCGTTAAATTGTGTGTTCTCTTTAGCTCTATTTGGTGGAGACACTCTAATCTCTACCATTCACAACATTTAAAGATTTATCTGGGACATTTGTTCACCAAAACATTTAAGCAAATTTTGAAAAAATAAATCTTTAAATACTTTAAAGTTTTAAAAATTGACATATAGCCTCTCCCCACCCCTCCCTCTTAGATGATTAAAACTATGTAGCAAGTTGATGTATGAATGGTCAGCTTGCGGGAATTATATTATTGTTCAGACAATAAAACTTGGAGCCTCTGTGTGTTCTTATGGTTCATTAAGCTTTCTCATTTTTCTAGGGCTATTTGAATCAATTATTCTCAAACAAATTGCATTAAATGTAGCCATTGATTATTCCTAAAGAAGGTGACTGAGTTTCAAAAGCATAACAATAATTTCTAATTGTAATATAGAAAGCCATCAAGCTTCGAATGATTTGGGGGAGGGGGGTAACTCTTTTTCAGCTTTGTGCACAAGAATTAAAATTCAACTTCTCCGATAGTTCAGTGCTACAGATAACGGCATTAGTATTTTGTGTGGAACAGACTTTTTATTTTTGAGATATAGTAGGATGCATGGATTAGGTTGGTTCGCATTTTTGAGGATTTCTAAAAGAAAATGCAAGCACTTGAAATATAATGAGGAAAAATTAGCTATAGTTTGCTCAAATTATTATTTGTAGTTATATATATTCCTATTATATAGAAAAGTCAAGTCATGGACGATCAATGACATTTTAGTAATTTCAACTTTATTTAAGGGCAAAAATAATAATTGTATAATTAATGTTCAAAATAATAAAAATTCGAGAAGAATCCATACATATCTTTACTTAATCCATACATATCTTTACTTACTTATGTTATGAGCCCATAAGGATATTTTAGTAATTGTGTTAAAATGAAGAGTTTCTATTGGTTAACTTGTATCAAACAATATAAATGCTAAGCTTGTTTTGGACATACTTTAGAAAGAAAATTTTGAACCAATTTAAAATAAAATGAGTTTGAATAGTTGATTATTCACTCCTAAATTTTTTTTTAAGGATTATTGCATAAAAATATTTTTTGGTATTAAGTTACATAATATGATCATTACTAAAGTTCATATCTTGATTATCAAAATAGTCTAAAAATAATATATCAATATTTTTATTTAATTTAAAGAAAATGTCAAATTTAATGTCTGAAAGAGAAAATAATGTTTGATTATTAAAAAATTAATAAGTTGATAATGTATTCATCGAATAATTAAAAGTTATTAGTTTTTCATTTTTATGTATGATATTTTCTTAATATCAATTATGATAAACTATTTAACAGAGAAAATTTGAAGAAAAAAATTTAATATTCAAAGTTGAGAAATGTTAAATTACAAAATAAAGAAAAGTGAGGAGTTAAAAAATAAAGCACAAAAACAAAAGAAAATGTCAATAAAAAAGGACTATATGTTGAGAAATATAAAGAAAGAAAAAAAAACTAAAAGAATAAATAAAGGAAAAAATAACCTGAAAAAGAAAAACAAGTATATTGGTAAATTTTGTGGAGTAAAATTTATTTAAGGGCAAAATTAATAATTGTATAATTAATGGTCAAAATAAATAAAAATTCTAGAAGAATCCATACATATCTTTACTTAATCCATACATATCTTTACTTATGTTATGAGCCCATAAGGATATTTTAGTAATTGTGTTAAAATGAAGAGTTTCTATTGGCTAACTTCTATCAAACAACATAAATGCTAAGTTTGTTTTGTACATATTTTAGAAAGAAAATTTTGAACCAATTTAAAATAAAATGAGTTTGAATAATTGATTATTCACTCCTAAAAATTCTTTTAAGGATTATTGCATAAAATTATTTTTTGGTATTGAGTTACATAATATGATCATTACTAAAGTTCATATCTTGATTATTAAAATAGTCTAAAATATTTGGTACTAAGCTACATAATATGATCATTACTAAAGTTCATATCTTGATTATTAAAATAGTCTAAAAATAATGTATCAATATTTTTATTTAATTTAAAGAAAATGTCAAATTTAATGTCTGAAAGAGAAAATAATGTTTGACTACCAAAAAATTAATAAGTTGATAATGTATTCATCGAATAATTAAAAGTTATTAGTTTTTTCATTTTTATGTATGATATTTTCTTAATATCAAATATGGTAAACTATTTAATAGAGAAAATTTGAAGAAAAAAGTTTAATATTCAAATTTGAGGAATGTTAAATTACAAAATAAAGAAAAGTGATGAGTTAAAAAATAAAGCAGAACAACAAAAGAAAATGTCAATAAAAAGGGACTATATGTTGAGAAATATAAAGAAATAAAAAAAACTAAAAAATAAATAAAGGGAAAAATAACCTGAAAAAGAAAAACAAGTATCTTGGTTATTTTGTGGAGTAATTAAGATTCAAAATTTTCTTTTTTCGGCGTGATATTTAGAGTTTAATATTATTTTTTTAAAGCCTCAAAAAGAAAAACAAGTATATTGGTTATTTTGTGAGGGACAAGATTCAAAGTTTTCTTTTACAACATGATATTTAGTGTTCAATATCAATTTTTTAAAATTTAATTTAGAATTTAACATTAAGGTAATTGTTAATATCATATATAGAAATAAAGTTGCTTTCATGACTCTTTTATTTTTGTGAATTAAGTTAGAAAATTAACTTTTTAATAAATACTTTCAATATTAACATCAAAATAAATAGAACTATTTCTACTATTGAAAACAATAATAAAATGAATCACAATTCATCAACAAAGTTAACCACAAATAAATTATATTTGAGTTGATCAAAGATTTGTATATATTATCATATGCAAAAACTTGTGGTGCAAATATTATAAATTGAAGGTTACAAGGATGAAAAATAAATATCACTTTCGAAAATATATGAAGATTGACAATTTTTGTAAGAATATCAATATTTTATATATTCCTCAAATGTGTAAAATCTGTTAATTCATAATCTAACATACTTCTCTATTTCCTTTATGCATAAATTTGGCTTTAAAAAGTTTGATTGTAAATTACGCATTTATATCATATCAACATTTGAGACAAATGATAAAGTAATATATTAAAGTTGTTTACTGAAACTAAATACTTCTCTATTTCTTTTATGCATAGAATTTCTTAGAATTCAGTTTTAAAAAGTTTAATTGTAAATGATGCATTTATATCATAGACCATTTGAAACAAATGATAAAGTAATATATATATATATATATATATATTGAATTTGTCTATCACTAATTGACTATGGATTATTTATTATATTATCCGTAGTGCTCTATTCTTTGATCCTAAATTATTAATTGTGCATATTAATCTTAATCTAAATTTAATGGAGTGGTATTATTTAAAAAAAGATTCTAATATAAAGAGTAGACAATTATTTATTTTTTAATTTATAATTTTATTTTAATTTTTATATTATTTAAGCAAATTATTTTTTTCATAAAGTTCACTATTAATGGGACTAATTTACTTGTTAAGTTAATTGGAGGCCTAAAATAAAAGCTTCATAAGTTTGTTTTTTTCTTTAGCTATCCTTATTGTTTAAATGGTAACACCACTAAGAAAAGATTCTGCATACGCCATATACATTTGTTGCTTCATGAAGCAAGCTCACCTTTTTATCTTGTATCTGACAATAAGATTTTAATCAGTTAGCTAAGTGAAATATTTAGGGTACTATTTGTGTTCACCTCAGAATAATCAAGAGTGATGGACTTGTACCCAAAACGAATTTTCTCTAAAGACAACGCACACACTCAGGGAAGTTGACAAAGTTGTGAATAAGTTGACACGAGAAGAATCCGCGCAACTAATAAATGGAGCAGCTATATATAGATGTTATTCATAGCCTTCAGCCCATACAAACAATATATAGTACTAGTATTGGGATGTATTTCTTTTGTTGAAAACAAATGTATCCAATGAACATCCTGTTTTCTATATTATCTAATATATTAGAAGCGATCTTTTATGACAAAAAAGCCATTTAGAAAGGCCTTCAACTAACTTACATCTATATCGCCTTTTATTTTGAATTTCTACTATTACTAAAGTATGTGATGTAGTGGATGGAGTTGCTCATCCCTTAATCAGAGTCTTGGGTTCGAGCCCTGAAAATGAAAAAATTCTTGATACGGAGTGTTTACCCCCAAGTGGGACCCTACGCGACACAAATTCGAATATAATTACACTCCAATATAGACACCGGACACAAAGTGGGAAACAAAAAAAAAAAAAACCAAAAATTTCTACTAGCTAAGAAGCTATGTCTATTTTAATTCTCCATTTAGTATCTATTTCCCTTTGGTGCTAGACAGAAAACTTTGCAAGTCTATTCATCTATAGGGACGCATCTTACCCAATTTGCTCTGTTAGGGATTCAAAATCAGCCTCTCAAAAAGGCAACCGATTATGTGTTAAAAAATAGTATAGCAATACACTTAGGTGTATCCTAATTACAAAATTTCGTGCTATACACGAAGTCAATATATAATATTAATTTTTTGAGAAATTAGTTATATTTTTATAACATACAAAATAATATTTATATTTATAATATACGAAATAATATTTATATTTTTACTATTGCTTTCTTGCGTAGTAGCTTATCTTTGGTCTCAAGTTTGCTACTCGCCAAATCATTGAGAGACGGAAGGAATGCTCTGTCTAACCGCAATGCTGTCTGGCCTCTCCAGTCAAATTGAGAAATTCATCCTTCATCCTATTTTTTCTTATGTAATGAAAAGCAGGTCTTTCTAGTGGGATTGTCGCAACTACGCAGTCATCAAAGTGAGCTACAAAAAGAAGCTACAAGTTATTTTCAAAATTCAAACATGACTTTAAATAAATTTCATATTTTCAAGGTCAAAAACAGATTTTCAAGTAAAAAAAAGTTATTCTGGAATAGTGTGAAACATAATTTTAACAGCTAAATAGATATGAGAGAAGTATTAAAAACGCTTTCGAACTTGACACGAATTATTAATTTCGTTCCTAAACTATTAATAGGTTTAAAAACACCTTCAAACTTGACAAACTAGGCTTAATTACACCCCTTCCGTGCCACATGATATAGCAAGTCACTACAAATCACTTAGAGCACGTGAATGGCTGAAAAATGGGCACATCAACCTTAATTTTCTTTTTTTAAGAAATTTTTTCCCTTTAGGGTGTGTTTGGTATGAAGAAAAATATTTTTTGAATTTTCTCATGTTTGATTGACTTAAATGTTATGGAAAATATTTTTTAAATCAATTCATTTTTCTAAAATTTAACAAAAATGACTTCCATTCAAAAATTAAAAAAAACATTTTCCAAAACTCTAATCCAATTTCAAATTGATTTTTTTTAATCCCATCCATACCATGCTCCCCCTCCCCCTCCAAAAAAATATATTATTATTTTAAAAATAAAATGAGATTAAAAGTTTATTTTTGAAAAAGAATTTCACATTTTAAAAATTTTATTTTTTTCCTCCATTTCTATTCCAGCCCACCCAATTTCCGTTACCATCACCCAAAAAATTATTTAGAATTTTTTTTAATTTTTTATTCCACCAATGCCCCAACTCCTCCCCCTCGCCCACCATACAAAAAAAATTAAAAATTTATTTTTACAAGAATTTTAAATTTTTAAAAAATTTAATTTTTTAACTCCACCCCACGCCCCCACCCAACCCAAACACCCCCACCTCATACAAAAAAAAAATATTAAATTTTATTTTTACAAAAATTTTAAATTTTAAAAATTTTACACCACCAACCACCCACCCCCACCCCCTACACCAAAAAATAATTTAAATATTTATTTTTAAAAAATATTTCAAATTATGAAAATATTTTCATGGAAGAAATTATTTTTTCTAAAAGATGTTTTGTGCTCTATAGCTAAAAATAGATGGTTTTTTCTAAAAGAAATATTTTCGTTCATTAACGAAACAATAAAAAATATTAAACATTTACCAAACAAATATGAGAAAATGAGTTAGAAATCAACTAATCTTTCAGAAAAATATTTTCTAGGAAAGTATTTTTCATGAAAAACATTTTCCTCCATGAGTATGCCACATCAGTAAATAAAAAACAAAATTCCACCTCAGCCAAGCTTGCCTTGATTAAAGAAAGAGAAAGAAATAATAATTTTTTTTACTTTATTTTTTATTAAAAAAATATATGTGTGTGTCACATCAGTAAAAAAAGTCAAAAGTATAGTGCGTGAACAACACACCAAATGAAAGGGGTATAATTAAGCCTAGTTTATCAAGTTAAAAGGTATTTTTAAGTATGCCAATAGTTTAAGGACGAAATCAACAATTCAAGTCAAGTTCGAAAACTTTTTCAATACTTCTCTCAATAGATATCTTAAGAGTAAAAATAAATGAGTAATAACACAAACAACTTTTTTTATCTTTCCAAGTCAACAAAAAGAAAACACAATTGCTACAATAGAAACTTTTTGGTTAATTTTTTTTGCCTTTTACTTTTCACCTTTAGTATATCAAGAAAAATAATTTTTAATATTTTACACTTAATATTTAATTATTTATTTCTCAAATAATTATTCAAAATGTAAGATTATATAGAAATTAATATAAAATAAAAATAAAAATAAAAATACTCATATTAGTTATTAATTCAAGAGATATGTAATTTAAAGTAGATAATAAAAATAAATGAAGTAAGTATAAAATATAAATGAATTTCATAAAATATTTTTATGAGCCTTATATAATAAATAAGAACAAGCGAACAACACCAGTAGATAGGTGCGAGTGCTGCTTGCTTTCACATATCTTATACTTTACCCTCTATATATATTTGCTATACATAAGCGGCTCGAAGCAAGTAGGTCATAGACGACATAGGTGCTTCAATTGCTTCCTTAAGCAGGTAGTTGTCAATTGACGTATCTGTTTCAATTGTTTGATTTTACCATGTGGTTTCTATTAATTATTTATTCAGTTGCTTTAACTATTATTTTACAATATCACCCTTAATAAATTATTTTTTAGCTACTTCAGCTATTAATAATTTAAAGGTGACTGCTGATTGACGTGTCTACTTCAGTTGTTTGATTTCACTATATTATTTCTAGTAATTATTTCTCCGACTACTTCAACTATGATTTTGCAATAACAACAACAACAATAACATATCCAGTGAAATCCTATGATTTTACAATATTATCCATAATAAATTATTTTGTTAGCTGCTTCAGCTATTAACACTTTAAAAAATATTTAATTTTTTTACTATAAATAAGAGTGAAGAAACAAGCAGCACTTGGACGACATGCCTCCTTCAACCGTTGCATCTATTGTTCTTGTTATAGATGAATGTTTAGATTAACTACATATCCCGAATTACATCGCTCCTTGCATGCATTTGTTGATTCACTGCCCTTGACAATGAGAATATAGAATATATTGTTTGTCCTCCTAGCATTTTATGATTTTTCGAAGGAATTTATAGCATCAATTATAATATTACTTCTAATAAATTTTTTTCTTCGATAACTTCACCTATTAATAATTTAAAATATTTAAAAAATAAATAATATTTTAATTAACTCTCAAAATTTTATGTGTGCAACATAAATTGAAAACAAAATAACATACATTATTTAAAAATAACATCAAATGTGTTATATTGCAAGTTCAACAAATCTGGACGAATAAGCATAAAAAGATATTTTATCCTTTTAAAGGGTACTTTTCCATGATAATAAACATTCATTTAACATGTTATTAAAAATATGTTTATTTTTTATAGGTGAAAATTATTTACATCATTAATTTTGTTTTAAAAATTAAATTTCGATCACCTCAACTATGAATAATGCACACTACTATCCTCTTATTCTATACAATATCAATTTTATCTCAGATATTTCCAATTCTCCATCTACATAATATCTCTTTATTATTATTATTATTATTATTATTATTATTATTCAAATTTCAGTGCAACTATTGATAATGCTCAAATGTACTCCAAAACAATTAAAGAGTACAACGGTCTCCAGCAATAAAATTTATCCAACAAAAGAATTGACGTCGATCCCATGAAAAATATCGTAACAATTAATTTTTCGAAGTAAGATTTGATCTAATCGATTGTAGGTATGAAAAATAGTGTAACAACTTAACTATGTAAATTTTGGAACTAATCAACTAAATAGAAGGATAATTGCTTAACTTAAACTCAATAGAAGGGAACATGCTAGGGGTGTGCATAGTTGAAGATGAATCATATAAATGGGTCTTAGCTATTGAAAATTAACATTAATGGTGCATGGACAGGTTAGATAGCTGGTAACTACAATCATTCATACATTAAAAGTAGCATCTCAATGTAAATCGACAATGATCTCACACGCAAATCACATAAAAAGCCTAACAGAGTTTATGCACTTGAATAGCTAATCAATCCAAAAGCTTAGTTCGTTAAACCCAAATAAGACTTCAGCTCAAGTCATAATTACCCTGTAAGGACCCGAACTTTATATGACCTCAATGGAGCTTGGAATTTTGGTTCCGAAAAGTTTTGGACCAAGGTGACGCCTCATGGAAGCCTTCACGGTCTGTGTGGTGCTATACGGATCACGTGGAGCCTCCTTGAAGTGGCCCTTGGCCTTGTATGGGGTGTGAAGGCCTTAGTGTGGAGTTTGAGACCAAGGCATATCACACTTGAACCCCACACGGTCCTTGTGAGGCCATACAGACTGTGTGGTGGACCATATGGTAACCTTGGGCTTGAGACTCCACAGTTTTGAGCCCAAGGCAAGACGGCCTCTCTCATGGACCGTTTGGTGCCTCATGGTCCATGAGCCCTTCCGTATGGGTTCCGTTGTGAAATATTTTTAAGTATTGGATCACCGTCTTGGAACTTCATCGTGGAGAATTTTCTAAGTGGAGCGGGATGGAGGAGGCATACAGACCATGTGGCTTGGTACTGTCCGTACTACCCTCCGTATGGGTACCTACGTTGAATTTTTCTAAGTATGGGATTATCAATTTGGACCTTTGTCAAGTGGAATTTTTCTAAATGTTGGACCATGGGCAAGTGTACGGTCCGTATGGTGCCTCATAGATCATACTACCCCTTCGTGAGATATTAACTTCAATTTTTCTACTCGTTTCATTAATGATATTTTCATAATTATGGTCTATCCTAAGGATCTTCGTGACTTTCTATGCTATCTAAAGACATTCAAATGACCTATATTTTGTTTCTTCCATTCGAATTCATTCTTACACTTAGAATTCTCTCAAGTCACTCTTAAGAACTCTCTCAAAGGACTCTTGTGAGACTAAGCTTGGGAATCAAGGAAAGACTCATTCTTCTTCAAATTTCTTCTTGAATCTTCTTCATTGGCTGAGGTATGTGGGATTGATTCGTGGTCCCTTTCAACCAAGAAGACCCAAACTCTTTTACACTCAATTTCATGGAATTGCAGCTTACTTTAAGTATGGGTTTTCAATATTATGGTTTATTAAATTCAATTGATGTATGGACTATGCTTTATTATTGATTGTAAAGTGATTTAAGCCCTAATATGATGAATTGCATTGAAGTTATGAAGATATGAATGTGCATATCCCCTTTAGAGCTTGATTTGAGCAGGGTAATCAATGTCATGATTTAAATGTGAATTTTACTTATGGATTAACTTGTATTTCATAATTTATTGTTGATTTAAGATGGAATTTCTATTACCCATACTAGTTCTCATCTCATTCATGGCATATGCATACATGACTATGGTTTTTATGAAGATTATGAAGTGGGTTAAGCCCAATTATGTTTATGTGTATGATTTTGAGAAGATTATGTTTATGACAAGAATGTGATCACATAAATGTCTAAAATTATGACTCTTTAAGCAATTATGGGTGTTTATACCACTATGTTTAAGGAGCATTGATTGAGGTTTGAGGTGGGGTATACTATCTCCAAGGGTCCATACTCATTTCTCAAAACGGTGCTCCAAAGGAGCTATACCTATGCATGAAAAGTATGATATGAAGTATGATTTGGATTTTTAGCTTAAGTATTCATGAATATGAAATGTGATTTGACCTTTAAGCCTAAGTATACATTGTTATGTTTTGAAAAACTTATGCCTCTTTTACAAGCACGTATACATATGTGTATTCTAGTGGGATGATAACCTAGCACCAATAGGATTGGAGGTAGGGTGGGCTATCCTTAAGGGTCCATATTCATTTCTCTTGAACTATATGCCTAACATAGGTATATGTTTATGCCCCTTTGGGTAAATAAGATGAAGAATGTTAAGGATCTACCTTTGGCAAGTAGGTCACCTCTTTATCCGTTATGGGGAAGACGATGGAGTTCCAAGTTATAGCTCACTTGGTATTACATCAGTTACGGTCCCATCCTCAATATACATGAAGTATTTTTGCATTCATGCATCTCATGGTATATTGATATAAACTCTTCACTTGTTTTATGATTCTTTCTATATATGTGCCCTTGTCATCTAACATTGAATGCAGGTTTAATGAGCTCACATGCATTACATGTCCGCATACTTAATACATTCAAATATACCAACACATACTTTTGCCTACATGATTAGACCATGTAGGGATCGAGGACTACCTTCATCCACCGTACGATATCTAGATTTGGATCTTGAGACACTTGTTGTGGTGAGTCCTATCTTCTAAGGAAAAACCACCATTCTTCTACCTATGATGCTTAGTTTATGTTATTTACTTTGAAGGTGAGAACGGGATATGTCTTGGCCCCCTGTCCTATCTTATGATTAGAGGCATTGTTGGACATCTTGTAGACTCCTTTACATTTATATGTTAAGTGTTATATTCAGAGATTTATGATTATGGATATGGTTATTTAATGGTTATGATTATTATGGATTGATTATGAGCTTATGTTATGGATTTATGTTATGATGTGAAAGATCTTAAGTCCCGAATCGCCCCTATAACGTGAGTCATACTTACCCTCCCCTTAGTATTATGTTCTACGTCTTATATGAATCCATTTATTCCCTTTTCCTATGACATCCCCATAGTGTGAGTCCTACTTTCCCATCCCTTAGAATTATGTGTTTATTATCTATATGTGCTTTCGAACTGATGATGTGTTAATGGATGCTATGAGGCTTGTTTGGGCACTCTCGGGTTTCCATTCGCCATGTTACTTCTAGGCCCTAGGTCTATATCATGAAATACCCATGACTATTATGCTATCCACCCACTTTGAATATTAAAAACTATCCAGCATACGAAGACCTAAATATAAACCCTGAGTTCGCAACCTCAGGTTTTCAATGATACACAGTAGAAAATATAAATCCATGCAAATTAATACATAAATAGTCAATAATTCAAAGACCTATTAATAAATTATCAGCATTCAACTACATTGCACACCCTCCAACATCGGGGGTTTTAACTACTCATAGTAAGAGAAAAAGAAACTGTATCCAAATGATCATCCATATCTTTGAATTTGAATTTAAAAGACAAGTTGAAATTAAAATTCTTCCCAAATCCTCCTTCCCCGAGTACAAGGAATTAAGTACAAAACCCTTCTAAGAAGAAAGAGTACTAGCTCAAAGTATTTCTCTTCAAAAGTCTACTCAAAATTTTCTTCAAATTTCTTAAATACCCTCTCAGATTTTTCCTTGAAATGCAACTTGGCGAAGGAAGTTGGGCATCGCCGATGTGTTCATCGATGCACCGACCTACAACATTTGTTATCGAATTATGCACCTAAACTTTGATCTTGACTAAGTTGTGACTGGAACTTTCAGGGATGTACATTAAGCTCACCCACTTCAATCGACAATGCACTGAGTATTGTCATCATCATCGAGTTGACACATAAATTCAAGTATCCCTCCTGCCAGGTTCTGATACTTTTGGCAGGGTCAAATTAGTTCATTGAATACATTTGACAATGTATTGAATTATCCTCTGAATTTCGACTTATGTTGATCCATTAGGGTTCAAATGTTGGACATTTAGACGATGCTCATGCCTTTTAGCGATGTGCCGAATTGCAACAGCGATGCAATTTTAGATTTTTTCCCTACCTTTTTGTCCATTTTGATTTGTCTTCTTCTCAATTGTCCATGTCTCCTTCTTGATCACCAAACCTATCATTTGATACCAATTTAAGTTAGTTTTCAAAGTAAAATAATGCATTGAGGATAATATTATGCTCTACTTAGACCCAAGTGTAAGTCTATATCGTGGACTCATCAACACCTTAAACTTAATCTTTTACTTGCCCTTAAACAAATCAAGCATCAAATTCCCAACACACATTGCTTTCAAATAGGGCCGAAGGAGAGTAACATGTAAATGACACTCTTTTTTCCCATCAACAAAGCTTCCAAAAATCACTTACATGATTTTGAAACTTCAAGAGATGACTAAAGAATGTCAAGACAAAACTATGCTCATAATTGCTCACTTAGTTGCAAGCTCATTCTCAAAACGATTCCACATGCCCTCCCTTGCTATCAAAGAAAATTCCTCATTCTCATAAAGCACAAGCAGTTTCATTACTTCTATAGGAATTACACAATAGTCACACTCACAAAAGAGGAATAGTATGCACACTCACGCCCATAGGTTTGCCCTCATTTTTAGTCGATCAAGGATTCATCAAGGTCCAACTTAGAATTACAAGGACTTGCTAATGGCTTGTAATGTTGGATTAGGGATGGGTAGATAACATTTTGGATAAAAGTGACTTGACCCTCTGTATTTGCCTTACCATTGCCTTATTTTCTTTTCTAACTATAAACCCACATTTTTCACTCATTTTCTTTCATTTTTTCTAATTTTTTCATTGCCCATAATTTGAGCTTTTTCTTTCCTTTATGCAATTGAAGGATTCCTCTCATGATTTAACTTTCATTTTTTTATTTTCCTTTAGATTCACAATCCTTCACTCTTTGGTTCTTCTTACTTTCGGATACACTCCCTTTTCATACATTCAACCATTCATCATGAAGGTTTTCTAACACACCCAACTTCTGCCTTTGGACTCAACTCTAGCAAATCAAGGAGAGTAAGGTTCAAACAAGGTTTCATGATGAAAGAAAAATTTAAAAGGGCTAGTTATTAACATGGTTACCAAAGAAATAACATTAGTTCAAAATGGGATACTAAGGATATCTTTCACATCTTTGGTTGACTTTTGGCTCAAGTGGGTATCACAAAGATGAACTATTTAAAAGGTCTGGTTAATGACATGGTTACCAAAGAAATAACATTAGTTCAAACTGGGATACTAAGGATATCTTTCACATCTTTGGTTGACCTTTGGCTCAAGTGGGTATCACAAAGATGAACTTTTATCATTTTTCAAAATTATTTCCAATAGACACCCTAATCAAGAGACTACTCAAGCAAGTTCTAGGAAATCACACATATTCATTCCAAGTACGCACTCACCACACTTGACACAATAGACTTTGAATTCAACAGAGACTTGACAATACTAGTTTTCAAAGAATGATCATAGCATATTCAAGCTCAATGTTCATTTAGTCACATCAAGATACTTCTACTCTATGAATGAATCATTTTCACTTGATTTGGACTAGTTCATGTGCTATCAAAATACAATACTTTTGATGCTTAAAACTTGAAATTTATATGTTCTTAATGCAATGTTCATTAGTTTTGTGTGCTTTTGTGTTATATTTGTAGGATTATAGGTTTGACCTTAATTTGAGGAAAAAAGTGCAGAATTTGTTGGTTTTTACTATGATATGAGACCCTTTACGGGTCGTAGATCATTCTACAAGTCGTACAGTAATTTCGTGAGCAATTCTAGTGAGGGCTAATTTTCTGAAGTTAATTCTATGAACATGCAGATGAGTCATGGATTGATTTACGAGTTGTAGAAGATGGCTCATACCCTGAGGATCAGAGATAGGGACTTTCTGAAGATTCATCAGACAAAACTCCTTTACGAGTCATAAACCATGTTACGATTCATAGAAGGGTATCGTAGAGTTGAAGTCTAATTTTTCAGCAACTGTGTACGAGACCCTAATTATAGGCCATGGAATGCAATACGGCCCGTAAATCCCTTTCGTATGGCGTGCTGATCAGTTCTCCTATTTTATTTAGGCTTTGTATTTTACTTATTATAAATAAGTTTTTAGGTTATTTTTCAGAAGTTTTTCACCTAATACTCAGAGAAATCAGTAATTAAAGAGAGAAAATAGTGAGATTATATTGGAAAGTCTTTGAGAATACTTGTGTTTGAATTTCATCTTTAAGCTTGTGATTCTTATC
>DF361058.1:4567-55906 GCA_000787875.1 Solanum virginianum | reverse complement strand
CATCTTTAAGCTTGTGATTCTTATTGAAGTTGGATTTGCTTGTTCTTAATTTTATTGTGTAAGTGTTCAATTATATTTTCTGAACCCATAATTCTTGCATCTACACGAAGCATGAGTAGCTAAATCCACAACGTTTTAAATCTATTGTGTGAGTATTTAATCATGTCTTCTCAATTCATAAACTCTTCATCTACAAATAGCATGAGTCGCTAAATCCACAACTAGGGTTGTGGGAACCATGAAGAACTAACAAAGTAAAATAGGATAATTCATAGTTCTTGGAAGGTGTGTATGCATGTATTAATTAACTCTCTTCATTTTGTATGTTTTCTACTGGTAGCCAACATTAGAACCCGCCTAGTTTTACTGATTGGACCAAGGTAGTAATGAATAGGAAAAGAGATTAGTTAATAGGATTCGATTGATGTATTCTCGTCTAATCAACCAAACTGGGCCAACGGGAGGTTGTACTAGGACTAATAGGTAAGGGTTAGTAATACACACTATAGAGATGAGCCAAGTTGCATAGTGAAATTCACCTCTCACCTTTGACCAAAGGGCTTGGTGAACTTTACTTACCGTCCTGCATGCTATACACTAAAAAAGAATTAGGTTATCTGGTGATATCGAGTTAGGGAATCATGGGGAACACAATACCTTAGTTTCTCTCCATATTGATTTCTCTCTTGTCTTAGTTTGTTTACTTTTACTTTCTATTGATTATTGCAAACCCTTCCCCCTTTTCGGGAAGCAAGTTGGTTAATCACTTGAATCATAGTCATTTAATTCTCTTGAGTCTATGTATTCCTTACGGGTTTAACCTAACCTTAGTTAGGTTCTATATCTTGATAGAGACCGCTTTATCCTTTAAAAGGAGGTGTAACTTTGGAGAAATCAAGATTTTGGCACCGTTACCAGGGAATATAGCTAGACTTAGTTAATTCATAGTAATTCGAGTGTTAAATCCTTATTTCCCATATTTTACTTTTGTTTGTTGTTTTTGTTCTTTTTCAGGATTAAGTTTAGTGTATGCCCAACACCCGAAGTCAAGGCAATATCTTAACTCCATTTGACCTAGAGATCCACAGAACATTGAGAAGAATGGCCTAAGATAACGCTAACAACGCAGCCAACACAACTCTAAACAGGAACAATAAGGAGAATGCTAATAATGAGAACCTATCTCCTTTTGAGGACATCGCTCCACAACCTCAGGCTTTCAATGCCAATGCTTACCAGTGGAATCAATACAGGCTGAATCCTATGGCTATGGAGGTGACTACAGCTATTATGTTGCCATCACCACCGACAGACACAAAGTTTACAGTCTCAAGTGGGTTGCTTTAGATGCTACAGAACCGGGGCTATAATAAATGCAGAGTTTATTAGGATGCTTGCTCAAAACAACGTCAATCTGGAGATGCTAATGAAGTAGACACAATAACTAGTTAAGGTAAGAGACATTTAGGAAAGCCACCATACGAAGCATGAGGGCCAGGAAGGCATTAGGAGTAGCTGTTTTATGCCCCCTTAATCGTAACATGAGGATTGGGAATCCTAGAGTCGAGAAGATGCTTGGCCAATTATCAACCAACGCACAAGATGAAACCTTGAGGGAGATCAAGTCCAATATTGACAGTATAAATCAAAAAGTTGAACATCACTCTGTCGCAATCAAGCAGGTTTATCATCAGTTTGGACACGTGTCAGCCTAACTAAATCAAATTCAGAGAGACACGATGGCTTATTTTATGTTTTATTTTGCTTTAATTTTGTGCATTAAGGACAATACACATCTTTTTCGATGGCGTGTGGGTAGTTATGGGCCTCAATGAAGTCTGAGTAGCTTGGCTCCATAACTACCCCAATTTTTTTATCCCCGGGTTTTCTTGCCTTTGTCCTTTTTCTCCATGGATATTTACTTTTTGTTGAACTGGCATGTTTAGGATGTTTAGATAGTATGTGTAGCATATAGTACTAATACTTGTGGCATATAGCATGTGTAGCATATGGATGTTGTGGGATTTTGTGTCTTCCTATTATCTCTTACAAGCAATATAACATTATGGCTATCTGAGCTCCCACAAAGTTTAATCACTAGTTGGGTAGAATTTCAGAGGGACTTCGTGGCAAGGTACTTCCCTAAACCAAAGAAGCTCAAGTTGGAGGACTAGATCAACAACTTTGAGCAACTTTCTGGTGACTTGATCAATACCATGTGGGAGCGGTTCAATAGATTCTTGAGGAGTGCGCCGGGCCATAAGATTACGGACAATGTCTTGGTGGAGAGTTTCTATCGAGCTCTAGATGCAAAGAGTCAAGCATGTGCTGACACCCTCTTGGGAGGTTTTTTAGACCAACCATTTGCAAAAATTGCTGAGCAGTTGGACATGGTGGCCAAATTGAACCACAAGTGGAGGCCCATGAATAAACATCCAATCAATCGCATGGGAACTGCTAGCATAAGCCCTGAGCAAGAAATAATAAATGCAGAGTTTATTAGGATGGTCGCTCAAAACAATGTCAATCTGGAGATGCTAATGAAGTAAACACAAGAACTAGTTAAGGTAAGAGACATTTAGGAAAGCCACCACACGAAGCATGAGGGCCAGAAAGGTAGTAGGAGTAGCTGTTATGTGCCCCCCCAATCGTAACATAAGGATTAGGAATCCTAGAGTCGAGAAGATGCTTGGCCAATTATCAACCAACGCACAAGATGAAACCTTGAGAGAGATCAAGTACGACATTGACAGTATAAATCAAAAAGTTGAACATCACTCTGTCGCAATCAAGTAGGTTTATCATCAGTTTGGACACATATCAACCCAACTAAATCAGATTCAAAGAGACACAATGGCTTATTTTATGTTTTATTTTGCTTTGATTTTGTACATTGAGGACAATGCACATCTTTTTCGATGGCGTGTGTGTAGTTATGGGCCTCAATGAAGTCTGAGTAGCTTGGCTCCATAACTACCCCAATTTTTTTATCCCGGGGTTTTCTTGCCTTTGTCCTTTTTCTCCATGGATATTTACTTTCTGTTGAATTGGCATGTTTAGGATGTTTAGATAGTATGTGTAGCATATAGTACTAATGCTTGTGGCATATAGCATATTTTGTGATTTATTTGAAAAATGATACCCACAAAAAAATTGATTAGTAGGTAGATAGCCACCATGCATATTTAGGTGTATGACAATGTTTGTTCTGATAAGTGAGAATAAATTGAGATGAAAAGCATGATCAGAGAATTTTTTGTTGATAATGTATGTAGTTTTATGTGAGTGTGAACTTAAATTGCTAGATTTATGTGTTTTATGCCAATTCAGAACTTGACTTGTTACTCTAATTTAGATTGTAGATTAATTGGATTAGGAAAAGATCTTAGACCATTGTTCTTAATAGTCCACTTAGCCTAAATAACCAACAAAAACTGTAATATATTCTTTGTTCCTAATGTTTGAGCCTAACATGTACCTATTTTTTGAAAACACCTGATTAGCCTAGCTTCGTTAGTTGTAAAATTCTAAAATTAGCCCTGGTCCTTCCTTAATTATTGTGCACCTTGATTGAGGTAAAAAACCTAAGTTGAGGGTGGCTACCAAAAGTGACCTTGGTTCGGAGGATGGATATTGTGCACCTCAACACAGGCCAAAAGCCTAAGTTGAGAGTGGCTAATGTAAGGGTGAAACACAAAAATAAGAAGGGAAGTTAGTGATACAGAGAAAAAGGGAAAAATTATGTACTGGGTGCAAGAAAATAAGTGATGCGTTAGTTGTGAGCTAAAAAGAATAATAAAGTGAAAAAAACAAGGCACAAAGCTGAAAAATGAAAAGAAAGCACCTCGAAAAGCTTAAAATAGGAAAAAGGGAGAATGAGGTGAAAATGACAGAGTTGGTAGGGGAAAAGTGTAGAAAAATGCAGTGTCAAGGAGGGCATTTAGTCACTATATTCCTAAAATACCATACCAAAGCCCCCTGAGCCTACGTTATAAGCCTATAAAGTCCAAAAGTGATCCTAGTCTAGTTGGTTGAAGGTCTTAGCCATGAGTATAGGGGAAAGCCTATGGTATTAGGCATGGTACATGAATATCTTTTGTGAGAGTGAGTGATTTTGTATAGTCCCAAGGTAATGCATGAAAACATCATTGAGCGTCAGATATCATACTTCTTTCTGTGAGGGCACTTGCATTACATTATTAGCATCAAACTTGTTCAGTGATTATGAATTGTTCATAGTACCTCACTTGTCATAGTTTTGTTGTCATATGCACTAATCTGCATTAGTTTTCTAGATGGCTATCTCATCCTGTTTGAAAAATTGGTGTGGGTATTTGAGTTTGAGATTTATGTGATGTATGTCATTGGGTTGAGGTCTATGTATTACTGTATTATCTATATAGATTGAGTTTGTCACTTGAGGACAAGAAACACTTTTAAGTTAAGGATGTTGATGTGCTGTCAAAATACAACACTTGTGATGCTTAAAACTTGGAATTTTGTGTGTTCTCAATGCATGCTAGTTAGTTTTATGTGTTTTTGTGTTGTAATTGCAAGATTATAGGTTTGGCCTTGATGTTGGGAAAAAAGTACAAAAGTTGCTAGTTTTTATTGCAATACGAGACCCTTTATGGGCCTTTGATCATTCTACTGGTCATACGGTGGTTTCATGAACAATTTCAGTGAGGGCTGATTTTTTGAAGTTAATTCTACGAACATGCAGATAAGTCGTAGATTGATTTACGAGTCATAGAAGATGGTTCGTGCCCTGAGGATCAAATATTGGGACTTTATGAAAAACATCAAATAAAACCCCTTTTACGAGTCATAAACCATGTTACGAGTCGTAGAAGGGTATCATAGAATTGAATTCTAATTTTTCAGCAGCTGTGTACGAGACCCTAATTATGGACCATGGAATGCAATACAGCCCGTAAACCCCTTTCGTATGGCGTCTAAGCAATTCTCCTATTTTGTTTAGGACTTGTATTTTACTTATTATAAATAAGCCTTTTAGGTTATTTTCCAGAATTTTTTGCCTAGTACTCAGAGAACTCAATAATTAGAGAGAGAAAATAGTGAGATTACAATGGAGAGTCTTTGAAAACATTTGTGTTTGAATTTCATCATTAAACTTGTGATTTTTATTGAAGTTGGATTTGCTTGTTTTTAATTCTATTGTGTAAGTGTTCAATTATATTTTCTCAATCCATAATTCTTGCATCTACACAAAGCATGAGTAGCTTAATCCACAATTAGGGTTATGGGAATCATGAAGAACTAACAAAGTAAAATTGGATAATTCATAATTCTTGGAAGATGTATATACATGTATTAATTCTCTTCATTTTGCATATTTTTTAGTAGTGGACAATAGTAGAACTTGCCTAGTGTTACTGACTGGATCAATGTAGTAATGAATACACTGTCTTCGTTTTGCATGTTCTCTACTGGTGGCCAATATTAGAACCCGCCTAGTATTACTGACTGAACCAAGGTAGTAATGAATAGGAAAAGAGATTAATTAACAGGATTCAATTGATGTGTTCTCGTCTAATCAATCAAACTGGGCCAAGGGGAGGTTGTACTAGGGCTACAGGTAAGGGTTAGTAATGTACACTATGGAGATGAGCCAAGTTGCACAGTGAAATTCACCTCACTTTTGACCAAAGGGTTTGGTGAATTTAATTACCATCTTGCATGCTATACACTAGAACAGAATTAGTGACTTGTTACTCTAATTTAGATTGTAGATTAATTGGATTAGGAAAAGATCTTAGACCATTGTTCTTAATAGTCCACTTAGCCTAAATAACCAACAAAAACTGTAATATTAGGGAATCATGGGGAACACAATACCCTAGTTTCTCTCCCCCTCCCCTCTTTTTGGGGAAGTAAGTTGGGTAATCACTCGAATCGTAGTCACTAAATTCTCTTGAGTCTACGTATTCTCTATGGGTTCGACCCTAACCTTGGTTAGGTTCTATATCTTGATAGTGACCGTTTTATCCTCTAAAATGAGGTGTAACTTGGGAGACATCACTAATCAATGAGTCACTATACAGTCATCATCCATGGCACCTGTAGAGTAAAAGATATTGTCAATCAATTCTTGAATAATTTCAAGGGTTGAGAATGTGTCAACTTGTTTTACTTATCCTTCATTTTAAAGAATGACTTTTTATATATGCTTCGAGCTTAACTCACATGATTGGTATTTAAGCACAATAACTAAAATAAAACACAACCAAACTGCAATTAATAAATAAATACTAACTATTACAACTCAAAATAAAAATATATACAAATCACTAACTACTATATCACCAAATATCAAAGATTTGCATCAACCAGTAAAAACTAAAATATGACTGCAGCAACATAACATATCCCTTTAGAAATAATGCTTTATCCTCAGTGCAAGCAAAAGGAGTATGATAATCATAAAAGGAAGTATAAGAATCCCTCTAATTTAGGTAGATAGAAGTGTAGGAGCTGAAGAAGGGTCAGTTGGAGCATCAGTGCTTGAAAGTTGTCAACCACTCTCCTCGATAACTACATTAGGTGATGTAGAAATCAACAAAATTGATAGTGCAGGAGATGGAGAAATGGGAGACTAAGACTCGAGGCTGCTGTAGGAGGCTCAGTAGATGAACCAGATCCACTAAACCCAATTATAAAAGTGTCATGTCATGACTGCTCAAGAATCACTATGACCAATGACTCCTCCAAAATTGATAACTCATCCTGGAGGCCAAACTTACCCCGTGGATCTATAGCCACCATATCTTTCTTGTCTATCTCGGGGTCATCACCTCATGAATAGGCTCTATCATATCGGTCCTGATAGCCTTATCTCCATACTGGTACTAGTAGAAGATACCTTAATAGTCCCCCAAAGTGACTCAATATTTGTGGACTTCAAGGCATCCATATCTCATCTCAAACCCACAATGTCGGCCTTTAAGGCTATCATATCATCTGAAGCACCACTCTTCTTTTCAACATCCTCAACCCATACTGTTAATCGGTCAAGATAAAACCCAAACTCCTCAAGTAGCTTCTCCTAGGCATTCATTCCCTTTTAAAGGGTCTCAAGCGTGGCCTTGATGGCCTGATCAATCATTCTAGGGATAGAAACCTCGACCTTAGCTGAATGGATATCCACTGATTGGGTAAGTCAACACATATGAAGGATCACAACCTAAGTCAATTAGGGCCGGGGAGTGAGAGTAGGAATAGGTGTATGAGCCTATGTAAGAGTAGAAGAAGTAGGGGGTACCAAGCTAGATAGGATCTCTAAAACATGTGTATACTCTATCGTCCCCGCCTCTAAATGCTCAACCTCAACTATAGGTGTTGTATTTGTAATACCCCACATGTTAAAAAGTCTAGAAAATGGAAAAATTATAGAAAACTTTTATTCTGACTGGTGTTACGAGCCAATCTATGACTCATAGACTAGACTATGGGTTGTAGAAAGGTTTTGTAGTTGAGGTCCAGAACTTGGTGAAATTTTTTTATCGCTGAAAGTCACTCTATGAAGGGCTTTACAAGTCGTTATGGATTATGGCTTGTGGATTGGATAGTGAAAGGGGACCCCAAGGAATAAAATTCTTTCTTTGTCTGGGAGAGATCTACGGAAGAGTTCTATGATCCATAAATGAAACTATGGCAATACATAGGTTTCGTCATTCTTATTTGTGATTTCCAGTAAATCAATTTTTGGGACCACACGTAGTACAAGCTAAAGCATGACCTATAGAGTGGATTATGGGCTGTAAAAGTTATTTTGTAAATAGTTCAACAAATTTTAAATAAAGGGATTTTTGGTTATTTTCTATTTATTTAATTTCTAAACTATATCACTTTGACCCTTGTAACTTACTTAACCTACTCATTTTATATATTTCTATAAAACCTATTCCAATTTCATCCTAATTCATTCACTCTTAAAATCCTCACCCAAATTCTAAATTTTCTCTCTCTAAGCAAGGAACTCCATTAGTTCTAGGATTTCAAGGTTTATTCATCTCAATTTCTAAGGTTCTTCACTTGAAGTATATAGGGCTTTATTCATGAACTAGAATCATCCATAAAGCCTAACTTAGATCTCCTTTTTTCTAAAAACTTAAGCATCAATTTCTATAGATTTTAATGATGATATTCCAAATGGTTGGATTATGATTACTACATGATCATTATACTTATTTATGCAGGAATTATGAGGACTTACATGATTTCTATGATTTCCAAGTGAATTAAAGTGATTTCAAGTATATGATAATTTAGGCTTGTTGAATTGAGTGAGTTCCTTTACTAATGATCCAAATTGATTTCAATTACATAATTTCTATTTAATTTTTATCTAATTGCATGATTTTAACTCAATTGTTCATGAACCGACACATGACCCTAATTTTCTATGACAAAGTTATGATTTTTCGTAAATGTTTTTCTAAGTATGAAAAGTATGTTCTAATGATGTTGATGTTATAATGATATTGATATAATGATTAGGGTGAGTTAAGACCCTAATGTTGATGAAATGTTGATAAGATGGGGATTATACCCATACTATATGTGAATTTAGGCCAAATGTTTCTCCTTGGGGTGCTCCTGTCCTATTCGTACAAAAGAAAGATGGGTCTTTTAGAATGTGCACTGATTATAGGCAACTAAACAAGGTCGCTATAAAAGAACAAATATCTTCTCCGCAGGATAGATGACTTATTTGATCAACTTTAGGGTGCCTCTTGTTTCTCAAAGATAGACCTTCGATCTAGTTATCATCAGTTGAAGGTAAGGAATGTGACATCCCGATAACAGCCTCTAGGACTCGGTATGACCATTTTGAGTTCTTGGTTATGTCTTGTGGGTTGACTAATGAGCCTGCAGCCTTCATGGATTTGATGAACAAAGTTTTCAGACAATACATTGATAATTCATGATAGTGTTTATCGATGATTTTTTTGTATATTCTAGAGATGAAGAGGAGCATGCCAATCATCTTAAAATTGTTCTTGAGACTCTCAAAGACAATGAGTTGTATACAAAATTTTTGAATTATAAATTTTGGCTCAAGTCTGTGGCTTTTCTACGCTATATTGACTTGAGTGATGATATTCGAGTTGATACCAAAAGATTGAGGCGGTTAAGAACTGGCCCAGACCAACCTCTTTGACTAACATAAGAAGTTTCTTGGGGTTTCAAGCTACTACCATATATTTGTTAAAGACTTTTCCTCCCTATGCTTACCATTTATTAGACTGACTCTGAAAAAGGTCAAGTTTCAATGGTCTAATGAATGTGACAAGAGCTTCCAAGAGCTAAAAACAAGATTGGCTACTGCTCTAGTTTTGACCATACCTGATGGGACAAAGGACTTTGTCATATATTGTGATGCACTAGAGTTGAATTTAGTTGTGTGTTGATGCACAGAGGAAAATTAATAGCTTATGCTTCTAGATAGCTTAAGGTTCATCAGATAAACTATCCAACCCATGATCTTGAATTGGCAGTGGTGGTATTTGCTCTTAAGATTTGATGCCCACTACTTATGTGGAGTACATGTGGATGTGTTTACTGACCACAAAAGCCTGCAGTACATCTTCAGTCAGAAAGAGTTTAACCTGCGACCGAGGAGATGGTTGGAGTTATTCAAGGACTGTGACATGAGTATTCTCTACCACCCAGGCAAAGCTAACATTATTGTGGATACTCTTAGTAGGTTGTTAATGGGTAGTATAACCCATGTTGAGGAAGGAAAGAAGGAATTGGCTAAGTAAGTGCACAGATTGGCCCGATTAGGAGTCCAACTTGAAGAGAATGATGAAAGGAAACACAATGTCCAAAATGGGTCTGCTTTATCTTTAGTGGTGGAGATAAAAGAAAAGCAAGACCAAAATCCTATTCTACTTCAGTAAAAGAAAGCTGTCCATAGACAAAAGGTAATGGTTTTCTCCAAAGGGGGAGATATTGTGTTGAGATACTAAGCGGATTTTGTCTTCTAAATGTTAATAGTGTTTGAGATAGAATTATGGTTGAAGCCTATAACTCTAGATATTCCATTCATCCAGGCTCTACCAAAATGGGTCATGTCTTGAGGGAAGTCTATTGTTGGAGTGGAATGAAAATGGATATTGCTGAGTTTGTTTCCAAGTGTCCAAATTGTCAATAGGTTAAAGTTGAGAATCAAAGGCCATGTGTATTAGCTCAAAACTTTGAGATTCCTGAATGAAAGTTGGAGATGATCAATTATGGACTTCATTATCGGCTTGTCGAGGTTCCGAAAGCAGCATGATTAGATATGAGTGATTGTGGATATAATGACTAAATCAACTCACGTTCTAGCAGTCAAGATGACTAACACTGTAGAAGAGTATGCCAGGTTGTATATCCGCGAGATTATGAGGTTGTATGGAGTTACTTTGTCTATTATCTAGGACAGAGGAGCTCAATTCACATACCAATTTTGGACATTTCTTCAGAAAGTATTGGGTTCTAAGGTGGATCTTAGTACTACCTTTCATCCCTAGACAGATAGCCAAGCAAAACATATAATTCAAATATTAGAGGACATGATGAGAGCCAGTATCCTAGACTTTAAGGATAATTGGAATAACGACTTACCTTGATTGAATATGCAAATAACAATAGTTATTATGCAAGTATCCAGATGGCCCCTTATGAGGCTTTATATGGGAAGAGATGTAGGACACTAATTGGGTGGTTTGAAGTTGGTGAACCCGAGTTAATTGGTCTAGACGTGGTTCATCGATCTAGGGAGAAGGTGAAGGTTATTAGAGAGAGGTTGAAGACTGCACAAAGCCACCACAAATCTTACACTGATGTAAGAAGGAGAGAGATAGAGTTTGAGGTGAGTGATTGGATATACTTAAAAGTATCGTCTATGAAGGGTGTCATGAGGTTTGGCAAAAAGGGGAAGCTATGTCCTCATTATATTTGGTCTTACCAGATTATGAAGAGCATTAGGAATACTGCTTATGAGTTAAAGTTGTCTTATGCGCTAGTCGTGATTCATCCAGTTTTTCACATCTCGATGTTGAGGAAATATTTAGGAGATCCGTCATTGATATTTCCCATTGATAACATCAGAGTGAAAGATAGCTTGTCCTATGAAGAGGTTCTAGTCTAAATATTTGATCATCAAATTTGCAAATTGAGGACCAAAGAGATAGCCTAGAACAAAGTCTTGTGGAAGAATCAATTTATTGAGGAAGCCACATGGGAAGCTGAGAAAGATGTGAACGTTAAATACACCCATCTATTCATGCCTAATGACAAGAATGTTAAAGGTAATGTCCTTGCTCTTGATTTGAATCGATTTGTCTTTGAATCGATTTGACTATCCTTGTTGTCACGACCCAAGACTAGGGCTAAGACGTTACACGGCGAATGGGGAACCCGAAAGGACCCCAAAGAAGCCTCTTAGCATATCAACTATACATCCTTATTCATGAATTTAAAATAAGTATTACAAGATATAATAAAAAAGGGAGCGGAACTAAGGGAAGTCTTTATATTCATAAAAGCAATAAAAGAGTCAAGTTCATAGCATAAATACATCATAGTATCCAACAACACCTCTATCTTGGAATGGAGTAGGGGCCAAGACACTTTCCGGGCTCACCCTCATAATAACAAGTGTTCAACATAAAAAAGTCTCAACATAGCAAGAGTAATTTAGATATTATCCTAGGACATGACGACTCACCAATACTTTTCTCTGAAGTACCGAGCTAGCCATGTAGAGGAGGATGATCAAAAAGAGTTTCGGTCCCTACATGGTAATATCATGTAGGCATAGAGTATGCGTTAGTACGTCTGAATGTACTAAATATGTGGGGTGCAATGCAACAAAGACATAAGTCAATATACTCAAGGTGTATAGTCATAAGCAATGGATATATAATCTCAGTATGGCATGCATGATCAATGGTTGTAATAAGACATGTTTGTAAATCAATCAACTTGAATAATATACCATACATATGTGGGAAGAGACCTTAACTGAGATGAGTAAGACCAAGCGAGCTACAACTTGGAATCCCGATGATTACCCCTCATCGGTAAAGAGGTGGTCTAACTGCTAAGGTAAACCATACTTCACCTTACAGGAACATGACCCATTTCGTATGAAGTTCCTTACAGGAACATGACCCATTTTGGAAAGGATTTCATGATAAAGTGCACTAGATGGATCCATTAGTATAGCAATGTAATAATCACAATCCTATAGTGACACATAGTTTGAGGAAAAGAGTATGGACCCTTGAAGATAGTCCACGCTGACATCCAATCTATCGGTGCTAAGTCTAGTCCCACAGAATACTTGAAATAATCATACTTTAATCATAACATGAATAGCTTGTAAGAAAATGACTTGAGTAGCTCATAAACATGCTTGACCTCTAATGGTGAGCGTAACTTGAAACATGAGAGTAGATCATAATCATATATGAACCCTTGCTTTAACAATAACTAGAGAATTCTTATCATGTCATTTTATCAAACACATGGTGGGTTCATGATGCTTGTTCAAAATCATACAATTCAAGAGTAAAATAAGATGAGTAAACATCATGCGAATCAACCCACCAACATAGTAGTAAAACCCTCATGTAGGGTACCTTGAAATCCATTACAAAAGTTCATAATAGTTCATAATTTCATAGCTCAAAACATGCATAGTCTCAATAGACATAATCAATTTATGGAATAAGCTAGGAATAGACATTCACGCATAATCAATTAATACTTGATAAATCCCCAATATGATTTATGCTCATTATTCATACTAAGAGATACCCATAAGTAATATAACTTGAAAACATGCAGTTTTCATAAAAAGAGAATGTTGGGCTCCATGGGTGAAAGAATCCATGGATGAAGATTCATATACCTTAAACCTTGAATTCCTTGAAATGAGATTGAAGTAGACCTAGATCTTGAAATGAGTCCTTGAGTCCCAAAATTGAGCTGGAAGTCCTTAGATTTGGATGCGAGATTTGATAGAGTCTTAGAGAGGTTTTAGAGAGGGTTTTGTGAGTGATAGAGTTGAAAAATGGCTAAGTATGGGAGATTTCATATTTAAGTGGGCATGGGGCTATGACCCCAATAGGGTGCATAAAGGAAACCAAGGAAAATAATACACTAGTCCGTGCCCATGGCGCGATGCAGACCAGACGCGAACTTCAATTTACACTAGTCCGCGCCATGGCCGCGAGACAGACATAAGAGTACAAATAATTAGCAAAAATTATTTTTTGCAACAGGTCTTCTAAAATCCGGGTTATACCCATCTCCTAGTCAATTTTGCCCCCTGATCGAGAATATAAAGTCGAATATTCAGAATCATGCACGAATTTTGAGATATATGAAAATTATGATTATGGGGCATTCTGAAGCACATGAGGGGCGTTTTAATATCTCGGCCTTAGAATATTCATCCTCGAATGTCCAAGAAACATGTGTAAGAGAAGTAATTATGAAGCTTTCAGCCTGACATGAATGCAACAAATGCATTTAAACATTATTTTCAAAAATCTCAACATGAATGTCAAAATCACCATAAACTTGTTTCCATAAACAAGAATGCATGCAAATTGACATAAGGACTGAAACTCAAGACATGAAATCATAGATGGGACTTAAGTTATTACCTTTAGCTTGAGTAGAGTGGAAGAGATATGGGTATCATTTTCTCATGTCCGCTTCAGCTTCTCATGTGGCACTTTAAACTTTTTGATACCTCCAAAGGACCTTAATGGAAGCTATATCCTTGTTTCTCAACCTCTTCACTTGTCTATCCAAAATCTCCACCGGGACCTCCTTATAGGTCAAATTATCTTCTACAACACCCACAGCCTCTAAGGGCACTATAGCACTTGAGTCACCCACACACTTCCTCAACACGGACACATGGAAGACCGGATGAACCATATTCATTTCCATAGGCAACTTCAACTCATATGCAACCTTACCAATACTCCATAAAACTCTATAAGGACTCATAAACCTTGGGCTCAATTTCCCTTTCTTTCCAAAACGGACACACACCTTCATGGGTGAGACCTTCAAGTAAATTCAATCTCTAACCTTAGAACTCAAGATCTCTTTTTCTCACATCGTAGTAGGACTTTTGTCTACTTTGGGTTGTCTTTAACCTCTTCCTTTTCAATCTTCACCTTTTCTAAGGCTTCTATAACCAAATTTGGACCTAGCAATGCCATCTCTCTCATATCAAACCACCCAACTGGGGATCTACAATGCCTACCATATAAAGCTTCAAAGGGAGTCATGCCAATGCTTGAGTGGTAGCTATTGTTATAGGCAAACTCAATAAGTAGAAGATGTTCATCCCAACTACTCTTAAACTCCAAAACATAAGACCTCTAATAGTGAGCCTAACTTGAACATGTGAATAGATTATAATCATAAATGAACCCTTGCTTTAACATGAATGGCTCATAAGAGTCTCAAGAGTTTGGGTAGTCCTTTTGTCTTGGCCATCTGTTTGTGGATGAAACGTTGTGCTAAGCTTAACCTTGGTATCAAGACCTTTTTGGAAGGACCTCCAAAAATGTGAAGTGAATTGAGCACTATGATCTGAAATGATATATAAGGGTACCCTATGTAATCTAACCAACTCATGAATATACAACTTGGTATAATCTTTGGCACCATAAGTGGTTTTGACCGGTAGAAAATGAGCCGATGACTTCGTCATTCTATCCATAATAACCCAAATAGAGTCATATTGTCTCCTAGTCTTAGGCAATCCAATGACAAAATTCATTTTGATCTCTTCCTACTTCCAAGTAGGAATCTTTTTGTCTTGGGCTAGTCCACCTGACCTTTGATGTTCTGCTTTCACTTGTTGATAATTGCGACATTCGGATACGAACTTGGCAATATTCCTCTTCATACTATCCCACCAATGCACCTCCCTCATGTCTTTATACATCTTTGTGGAACCGGGGTGAATGGAGTAGGATGAATTATGGGCCTCCTTCAAAATCAACTCTCTTAAGTCATCAACATTAGGCACACACAATCTACCTTGGTACCTAAGGGCAGCATCTCCTCCTTGGGAGAAACCCTCTACTTTATTATCCTTCACCAAGGTCTTCAACTCTAGCAAGGCGGGGTTAAGATCTTGTTTTGATTTTATTTCCTTAATCAAAGAAGATTTAGAACCATCAATGACCACCACACTCCTATTTTCAATTTCATCCAACCTAACCCCCCAATGTAGCCCACTGGTGAACTTCTCTCGCCACCTCTTTGCCACCATCATCAATATGAGCTAGGCTACCCATGGAGACTCTATTTCGAGTATCGGGTACAATATTAGCTTTGTTGGGATGATAATGTACACTCATGTCATAATCCTTAAGGATCTCTAACTACCTTGTTTGTCTCAAGTTTTGATCTTTTTGTGTGAATACATATTGGAGACTTTTGTGGTCGATAAGCACATCAATGTGAACCCCATATAAGTAGTTATGCCAAATTTTCAAAGCGAACACCACTGGGCTCAATTTAAGATCATGGGTGGTATAGTTTTGCTCATGGACCTTAAGTTTCCTAGAGGCATATGCTATTACCTTGCTATTTTGCATTAAGAAATACCCTAAATCAATTCTTGAGGTATCACAATACACCGCAAACCCTTTCAACCCTTTCGGTAGAGCTAGGATAAGAGCGGAGATAAGCTTATCTTTCTACGTTTGAAAACTCTTTTCACATTTATTGGTCTATACGAATTTTTCCTTCTTTTGGGTCAACTTTTTCATAGGGGAAGCAATAGAAGAGAAGTCATTCACAAATCTCTTGTAGTAACTCGCCGAACCCATGAAACTCCTAATATCTGATGGAGTCAAGGGTCTAGGCCAATTTTTTATCACCTCTGTTTTCTTAGGATCCACCTTAATGCTATCACCCGACACCGTATGTCCTAGAAAAGCAACCTCTTTCAACCAAAACTCATATTTTTCATATTTAGCAAACAACCTTTCATCTCTTAAGGATTTGCAATTCTACCCTCAAGTTGTTCACATGCTCTTTCTCACTTCGAGAATAAATCAATATATCATCAATAAAGACTACCACACATATATCAATGTAGGGTTTAAAGACCTTATTCATGAGATCCATTAATATAGCTAGTGGATTAGTCAATCCAAAAGACATTACCATAAATTCAAAGTGTCCATACCTAGTCTGAAAAGCTATCTTGGGAATATCACACTCCCTCACCTTCATTTGGTGGTATCCGGATCGAAGATCAATCTTAGAAAAGTGACTAGTCCCTTGTAGTTGATCAAAAAGGTTATCAATCCTTGGTAGAGGGTACTTGTTTTTTATGGTAGCCCTATTAAGTTGCCGGTAATCAATGCATATTCTAAGGGAACTGTCCTTCTTCTTCTTCACAAATAACACTGGTGCACCCCAAGGTGACTTTTTAGGCTTTATGAAACTGTTCTTTGACAAATTCTTCAATTGATCCTTCAATTCCTTCAATTCTGGTAGGGTTATACGGTAAGGGGGTATGGAAATGGGTTGTGTATCAGGAAGGAGGTTTGTATCAAAGTCTATTTCCCTTTTGGGAGGGGCGTGGGGAAGCTCATCGAGAAAGAGATCAAGAAACTTATTGACGATTGGAACTGACTCTATAGGAAGGGCTTTAAAGTCGACATCCCTAACCCTCACAAAGTGATAAATGTAACTCTTAGAAATTAACTTTTTGGTCTTTAAGACAAGAAATGAATGTACCCTTGACTACCACATTATGACTTTCCTACTTTAGGATGGGCTTATTAGGGAATTGGAATTTAACCTTATGGTTTCTACAATCAATGGAGGCATGATATGCATGTAATTAATCTATTCCAAGAATGATATCAAAATTCACCATATTTAATTTAACAAAATCATAAGGCAAGACTTTATGCAATATGAACATGGGACAATTTCTATAGACTCTTTTAGCAATAATGGACTCACCAATGGGGGTAGACACTTCATAAGGTTCATATAACAATTTGGGACTCACATGAAGCTTTTTGGCAATAAAAGGAGTAATGGAAGAATGAGTGGCATCCGGATTTATCAATGCATATACATCATAATAAAAAACCTTTTAACATACTGGTGATGACATTGGGCATCTCCTCCACTCCTTGTTTTGCTTTGAGAGCATAGAACCTATTTTGCCTTGGAGCACCCCTTTGTTGGCCTCCCTTTGCCCTTTGACCCGTATTTGTACCTTGGCCTTGAGGACGACTATCTCTTCCTTTGTTTTGAGCATGAGGATAATCAATAACCTTGTGACCCATTTCATCATAACCATAGCAAGCATTAGAGTTTTTCAAACATGGGCCACCATGGTTTTTCCCATATTTTTGGCACTTAGGGTTAGACCCTCCCCTATTACCACCTTGGAATCTTGGGTTATCATTAGCAAATCTCTTGTTAGGAGCATTGGAAGACCTTTGGCCTTGGAACTTGTGGCCTTGAGGAAATTGTCCACCCTTAGAACCTTGGAAACGACCTTCAAGTGGAGCCTTCTTGGACTCCCCGCTTCTTCTCTTTCTAAGTTTTTCCCCTTCTAGTTTCTTGGCATATGTCATGAGCTGAGACAAATCCATATCATTCACTAGCATGGTGGTATGGCACTCTTTATTAACCAAGTTGTACATTCCCGACACAAATTTGTTCATTCTAGCTGTAGGGTTGGCCACCGAATGTGGAGTATACTTGGATAGCTTGTTGAACTTGAGGGCATACTCCCTTATACTCATGGAATCTTGCTTAAGTTTCATAAACTCCATCATCTTAGCTTCTTTTAGCTCTATATTGAAGAACTGGTTGGGGAATGTGGCTTTGAGCTCCTGCTAAGGAATAACATCATCATCTCTCTTTTCCAATTTCTATTGGGTGAACCAACTTTGGGGCATACCTTTGAGTTGGTAGGCTGTTAACTCTGCTTTCTCCTCCAAATTGACCCCCATGATAGATAGCACCTTATATACCTTATCGATGAACTTTTGGGGATCCTCTTCTGGCTTGGAGCTGTGGAACTCTGGTTGATTCATTCTTGTGAAATCTCTCACCCTTGAGGCCGGAGTGGGAGTATGAGGGGTTTGGGCTGCTTGGTTTATTTGGTTGGTCATAGCTCATGTTCAAATATTGTGATGGCATCTCAGAACTCATCTTTGGGCTACCCCTCCATCTTGCGGAGCTTGAGGAGTGTGAGGGGCTGGTTGCTCTTCGGGTGTACGGGCTCTCCTTAGTCTTCCTCTTGTTATCGGTATGATCTAGAAGAGTAAAGAGCATTTGTTAGGGGGAAAGCCTTGTCTTTATACTGTAAAGCATGACATATATCATGAATAAGTGAAATATTTCCTTAAATGCGTCATAGTCTCTTATTCATAGTTGTGGTGTGCTTCACAACCATGAATAAGATTTTAATCGACGTTGCGTGTTTGATTTTTGAGTACCATTAACAACCTAGTTCTCTGATACTAAGTTTGTCATGACCCAAGCCTAGGGTCTAGATGTGACAGGGTGAATGGTGAATCCGGAGGGGATGCCAAATAAGCCTCTTAGCATATCATTTACACATCCTTGGTTGGGGAAGCAAAATAAGCATTAGAAGATATAATTATAAGGGGAACGTGGGGCTAAGAGTAGTCTTGATGTTCACTCTCAAACTAATAAAGTATTTAAGCTCAGAAGGATTCTTACATCATAGTATGCAATAAGTAGCGTTTGTCCTTGGAATTGAGTGGTGGCCAAGAGACTTTCTTGGCTCAGGCTCGTACTAGCCATATGGAGGAGCGTGATAAAAAGTTGCTCCGGCTCCCATATGGTGATATCATATAGGCATAAAGTATGTGTTAGTATTTTTGAATATACAAAATATGTGGGATGCAATGCAACAAAGACATAAGATAATATACTCAAAATGCATAATCGTAAGCAATGGATAAATAATCAACTTGGTATGCATGACCAATGCTTGTAATAAAACATGCTTGTAAAATATTCAACTTGCATATTATGGCTGAAGGAAGTTCGGATGATGAACGACTCTTGGTGACTAAAGCTTGGAGGTACTCAGATTTTCTATGTAGGAACTATATTCTAAGTGGATTACAAGGCATGATCTATCCCGTTTGTACGGTGATTGAGGCATGTCACCTCCTCAATGAGGTGATCGAGGCATGTCAGCCTTCTATAAGTTGTGGTCTACTTGCCGTGTTAGCCCTACTATGAATAATGTGAAGGTCAAGGCATGTCATTCCCTTGACAAAATGATCGAGGCATGTCACCCTCTTCGACGAGGTGTGGTCTTCTTGCCAAGGTAAATCATACATGATAATATGAATAATCCGCGGTATGTCACCCCCTCGACAAGGTGTGGTGTAACTAGATGGATCTATTAGAAATCATAAAAGAGATCTTGTATAATCCTATGGTGGCACATATTTTAGAGACTAAAGGCTTTCTATAAGGACCCCTTGAGTCGAGCGCCCATCTTAAGCCTCAATCGGTGCTAAGTCTAATCTCACAGAATACTTGAAATAGTCATACTTTAATCATAATATGAATAACTTATAAGATATGTGATAATATGACTTGAGTAGCTTATAAACATGTTTGACCTCTAGTATTGTGCCTAACTTGAATATGAGAGTAGATAATAATCATACATGATCCCTTGCTTTAACATGAATGGCTCACTAGAGGTAAAAATCTTTAAATAGGGCTTAGCTTGATACTTGCAACATCATAGATACTTTTTATGAATTCAATACTATGCATTGAATCCCTTAATGATCATATAGTCACTTGACTTGTAAATCATGTAATAGATCATCAATAACTTGAGAATTCTTGTCATGTCATTTTATCAAAACACATGGTGGGTTCATAATGCTTGTTCCAAATCATTCAATTTAAGAGTGAAGTAATATGAGTAAACTCAATGCAAATCAATCCACTAACATGGTAGTAAAATCTTTATGTAGGGTACCTTGAAATCCATCATCAGAGGCTCATAATAGTTCATAGTTTCATAGTTTAAAACATGCATAGTCTCAATAGACAAATAAATTCATGAGATAAGCTTGAAATAGACATTCATGCAAAATCAATATATACTTAGTAAAACCCCAACATAATTTATATGCATAATCCATATATACTTAGTAAAACTCTAAAATAATTTATATTCTTAACCCATAATAGAATCTACCCATAGGTAATACAACTTGAAAACATGCAATTTTCATGAAAATCTAAGGATTTCAAGCTAAATTTTGGGATTCAAGGACTCATAAATGAAGATCAATATACCTTAAACCTTGAATTCCTTAAGGTGAACTTGAGGTAGACTTAGAGATTGAAATGAGTCCTTGAATCCCAAAATTAAGCTTGAAATCCTTAGATTTGAATGAGAAAATTGATAGTTTTAGAGAGATTTCAGAGTGGGTTTGCTGAGTTATAGAGTTGAAAAAATGGCTAAGTATGGGTGATTTCACGTTTAAGTTGGCATAGGGCTGTGACCCAAATGCCCTTTAAGTGAAATGAGAAAAAACAAGAAAAATTTTACACTGGTCTAAGGCCCTGGCATGATGAGAACTAGGCGCGAATTTCAATTTACACTAGTCAATGTCCTTGGCGCATCGTGGCCAGTGCACAGACAATAACTAGAATTCGAAAACTAGCAAAAACTATTTTTTTCTATGACACCTCTAAAATCTGGGTTATACCCATTTCCAACTTAATTTCCCCCCTGATCGAGAATATGATATCAGATTTTTGAAATCAAATATGAAATTTAAGAGATATATGGGGCATTTCGAAGCACATGAGGGGTGTTTCAAAATAATTCATAACCTTGGGTACAGTAAGGGGATTAAATTTCTTAAGGATACATAGTGTATTCTGTGGACTCATATTAGTTTAATAATTTTGATTGCTATATTACTGTTTTTGGGCTTTATTCGTTAAATTCCAAGAGACTACCAAGCTAAGGGAATTTAACATTTATTTTTTTCTTCCTTTCTGAGAGTTGAGTATATGTTTGTTTGTTATAGAAAAATGACTAACTCAAATAAAGTGAATATTGGAATCATGATTGCTACAATACCTCTATTGTATCTTCAAGTCTTTCAAATGTTGCCCCTAAAACTCCACCGGTAGAAAAACCTATAAAATTTATAGGGGTTGATTTCAAAAGGTGGCAACATGAAAATGTTCTTCTTCTTGACTACTCTATATCTACAGAGATACATTAACGATAATGTTCCTGTATTGGCTGAAGGAAGTTCGGATGATGAACGACTCTTGGTGACTAAAGCTTGGAGGTACTCAGATTTTCTATGTAGGAACTATATTCTAAGTGGATTACAAGATGATCTATACAGTGTGTACAGTAACACGAAGACCTCCAAGGAACTATGGGACGTTTTAGAAAAGAAATACAAAACTGAAGATGTCGAAATGAAAAAATTTGTTATGGCAAAGTTCCTGGACAACAAAATGATAAACAATAAACCTGTTGTTACCCAAGTTCATGAGTTTCAGGTTATAATTTGTGATCTCCTTGTAGAAGGTATAAATCTATTTTATACCTGGTTTGAGCATATTAAATTTATTCTTAATATGCACATAATCTTTAATGTATGATTAGTTATGAATAATACTTTCCAAGTGGCAGCCATCATTGAGAAGTTACCCCACTTTTGGAAGGACTTCAAGAATTATATGAAGTATAAAAGCAAGGAGATGACCATTGAAGATCTCATCATACGCTTGAGAATTGAAGAGCATAACTAGGCGGCAGAAAAGTGGTCACAAATAAACTCAATAATAGCCGGGGCAAATATTGTTGAAGAAGGACCAAATGCTAAAAAGAGAAATAAGTTGTAACAACCCCAAAATGTACTTGAAAATGTGCCTCAAAAGTCCTCAAAATTGTCATTTCCATATATCTAAAAATTTGTGCATTATTTTAAAAATCCAACTTCATATCCTTGTTTTGGGGGAAAAATTGAGTGGGGAATGGGTCTAACCCAAATTTTTGAGCAACCGCAGCAAAATTCAAAATTTTAAAGTGTCAATTTCTAGTGTAAAGTGCACATTCCTTCCCCAACCAGCACCAGTGTTATTTTGTGCCAAGTTTTGACTTCGGTTCAAGACTTTATAGTCTTGGATCTAAGTGTTCCCACACGAGAAAATACCTATACTTAGTCTTATTTCACCATCTTATCATCCTAGACATTCCACAATATTCACTTAAATACTTAGTCTTATATTTCTCTCAAATTCAAGTGCCAAAACCCTCTCTGGATCTTAAGGAATTCAACCAAGCTTCTAGTCTCCATTTCCAATCTTCATCAAGTTCTTCTCCAAAGCTAAAGTATGTGGGTTTCTTTCATAGGTTCCTATCACCCATGATGCCCAAGCTTTTTTTTCCTCAAAATTACATGATTTAAAGTTGATTTACTCATGGGTCTTATTTTTTATGAAAATCACTGCACACTATGTTGGGGTTTATGGAAAGTTTGACTATTTGACTATGTTTTGAGCTATGAAACCAAGATCTATTGTAAGATTTAATGAAGGGTTTTGACGTATATTGCTTGAGGGTGTTACCAAGTATCTATTGAAGGTTTTACATTGACCTACCTCTTGTAAGATTTAATGAAGGGTTTTGACGTATATTGCTTGAGGGTGTTACCAAGTATCTATTGAAGGTTTTACATTGAACTTTATAGCATTATTTCACTCTTGAATGACATGGTTTTACACTTGCACTACACACCCTCTAAATTTTTGATAAAATGTTCGTTTATGGTTTCTTGAGGAATTAATGGTCCAACACATATCTTATGAGTTGAATGATTGTATGATGATGGAATGATGATGAAATGATGATGAAAAGGAATTTATGTATATGGTGATTAAAGGAATGTATATATGTGTGTTTAAATCATGTAAAGCAGCTATGGTATTGCAAGTGAAATATTGGGCTATCATGTTGTTATGCTCTTGGAAGTTGTTGATTCGTTATTGGGCTCTTATGCGAAGGTTTATGCTCTTGTCAATTGTGAAGCCTTCTAGAAGGGGTTATGAACTATGTTATATGTTTTACCCTCTAGTGCAAGGCTAATTTCTACATGTAGGGGTTATGAACCATGTCGTACTCTTTATCCTTATGTATGATTTGGGGTTATGCGATGTACTCATACCGGAATATAGGGTTTATAAACTATGTTGTACTCTTTACCCTCACGTATGGTTTGAGGTTATGCTAGGTACACATATAGGGGTTATGACCTATGCTACCATTACCCTCATGTGCTACTCATTTACTCATTTCTAAATATAGGAGTTATGAACTATGTTGTACTCCTTACTCTCGGCTATGATTTGAGGTTATGCATTGTACTCATATGAAGGGATTATGAACTATGTGGAATGCCTCACCTATAGGGGTAATGACTTATGCTACCTTCTAACCTCATATGCTATTCATTATTACTTGTTTACATGTCAAGGTTATCAATTATTCTATCTTTTTACCCTCATGTACAACCCATTACCTAGTAGAAATGATCATGACTCATGCTATATTCCTCACCCTCTAGCATAAGGTATTTTGATGATCTAAATATGTCTCTTTATTATGTTAAGCAAGTTATGTAGGTATTATTATGTTCAAACATCTTTTACTACAAGCATTGTTCATGCATGATATGTTGCTAATATACTATCTCTTGCTATAATTATACATTTTGATTATATCGCCTCTCTCTTATTGCATTGCATCTCACTTACATAGTACATTCTAAAGTACTAATGCATACTCTATGCCTATAGGATATTACCATGTACGAACTAGTGCTTCGCTTGAGCATCTCTATCCACGTGGCTAGTATGATTGTCTCTCAAGTTTGTCGGTGAGTCCTTCATTCCAGGGACATTGCATATAATCTTTTTCTATGTACTAAGACTATCTTTCCTTTATTTATGTATTGACTATGAGGGTGAGACCAGTTATTTGTCTTAGCCCTCGCTCTTATCTGTGTAGTAGAGGTATTTTTAGTCATGTTATATATCTATGCTATGAGCCTTGACTCTCTTTGTTCTTGATGATGGTGATATGGAATTTTACCCTTAGTCCTAATTACCATTGATTATGCTTATTTTTTATTATCATTGTTATTACTTCCACGATCAAGTATGTGTAATGATATCCTATGAGGCTTGTTTGGGATTCCCTTGGATTCCCTAATCGCCGGTCATGTCTAGGCACTATGCTTGGGTCTTGACAGAGATAGTATTAGAGCACTAGGTTGTTAGATCCGCGGAGTCTAACACACTGTATCTATTAGAGTATTATTCATGGTTGTGTTGTGCACCACAACTATGAGTAGAAGGCTATGAGATGTTTTAGGAGATGTTTCCTTTCTTCATGTTCTAAGTCATGCTTTAGAGTTGAAGTAAATTTTTCCCTCCTAACAATTGTTCTTTGCCATGCTAGTTGATCATGCCTAACTCAAGAGGAAGAAGAGCTCGTGCTCCTGAGGGACAATTGGCTAATGGAGAGCTTTGGGAGGCTCTCACTTTGCTTGCATAAATAGTGGCCAGCCAAGCTAATCAAGGGGCCCAAATCCCTCATGCTCCTACACTGGCTTCTCAGGTAAGAGACTTTATGAGGATGAGCCCACCGAAGTTTTATGAGTCAAAGGTAGATGAGGACCCACAAGAGTTTATTGATGAGATTTATAAGGTATTATCCATCATGGGTGTTTGGTGCAGTTGGCAGCCTACCAACGGAAAGGGTGGCATAAACATGGTACAATCAATGGGGAAAGGAGAAGGGAGTAAATAATGTGGTTCTATGGGAAGAGTTCAAGGCAGCCTTTCCTAATCGATTCTTGCCTCTTGAGCTTAGGGAAGCCAAATTGGTCGAATTCATGAATTTGAGACAAGGGTGAATGAGTGTGAGGGAGTATTCCCTCAAGTTGAACCAACTCTCTAAGTATGCTCCTCACTTGGTTGCTGACCCAAGGCATAGAATGAACAAGTTCATGATGGGTGTCTCTAACTTGGTGAGTGAAGAATGTCGGACCACTATGTTGATTAATAATATGGATTTATCCCGCCTCATTATTTATGCCGAACAACTTGAGGGTGAAAATCTTAGTAAGAAGAGGAGTGGAGAGTCCAAGAGGGCTCGATTTGAGGATGACCTGTTCCAACAAGGTATCGAGTTTCAAGTCCAAGGGTCATCTAGTGCTCAAAACAAGAGGCCTGCTATGGAAGGAATGGATAAACCAAGGTTCCAAGGTGCCGATGGTAGAATGAGTTTTCCAAAATGCCCATAATGTGAAAGGCATCATCATGGCAAATGCTTAAAAAATTCAAGAGCATATTATAGGTGTGCAAAGGAAGGTCACAAGCTTATTGGTTGCCCTTATGTTAGAAACAAGAGCAAGGAAGGTCGTCCTCAAGGTCAAGGTGGTCATATGAATCAAGATGACAAAGGTGGTTATATTGATCAAGGAAATGCTCCAATATGTAATCACTTCTATGCTCTAAAAAGAAGGCACGAGGTGGATAAGGTGCCCGATGTTACTACTGGTATGTTAAAGTTTCCTTTTTGTTGCTTGTGAGCTTCATATGTATTCTATATGGTTATGTGGACTTTTGTTGTATATCCCATTAGTGAGTCTATTATTGCTAGAAAGGTCTATGGAAATTGTTTCCCGATCATGCGGCATTTAGATCTTGACTTATGGTTTTGTTAGATTGGATGTGGTGAGTTTTAAATCATACTTGAAGTGTATTATTTGCATATATGTTGTGTCTCCATTAATGGTAGGGCCCATAAAGTTCGATTCCAACTTCCTAAGAACCCATCTTGAGTGATAGTGAAATGTCTAAGTCTATTTCTTGTTTTAGGGTACAATGGATCTCCAAGGTATTGCATTCTTCATCTTGTAAGCGTTACGGGTGTTAAGCCTATGTTATTTCTATTGACTTGTTTTTGGTGATCAATGAGCTATTGAATATCCTTTCCCATATGTTGAATTTGGGGTGATGTTTGTTGGTTGACTTATGCACCCTTCATGTGTATAAGTCTCATGAATAGGGTCTTTAATCCCTACCTTGTTATGTTGTGGTGGTCCTTAGTGATGATGTGTTGATTGTTTTCAGAAGTTAGGAAGAGCTTGTGAATTATTTAAGGGTGATGTTGTGAATTTTGAGAAGGTGAGGTTGCTTGTTAATTATAAAAAGTGGAGATCTTTGGGTGACAAGAAGGTGGTTGGGGGAGTTCACCGGTTGACTAGGTGGGTGAGGTTGAGAGTGCTGGTGTACGGGATTTGATGGTCCCGAATCTTCGATGGTTGAAGGGGTCTAGTAAAATAAGGCTTTGATTTCCATCTTAATAGAGTTGGAGGTCTTTATGAGAGGACTGAGTGAAGGTTGTCTCCCAAGGGAGAGATGTTGGTTCATGGTACAAAGTGGACTAGGTGTAATTAAGGTTGGCAAATGAGTTTTGGTCGTGAGTCTTTATAAAATATATAGGGAGGTTGGTAAAGTGGCATAAAGGTGGAATGACCTAGGGATATGGTTGTGGTTTGTCTGGTTTTTGATGCTTTTGGGTTGAGAGGTTGTGTTGATGATTCTAGTGCAATAGAACTCCTTGAGGTTGTAGGTGTTGTGGAGATTAGGTTGACCTAGGGAGAGGTCCTGGTGGAGGCATTGATTGGAAGGATGGAAGAAGTTGATTGATAAGGATGTGATGTTCATAAAGGCTTTTTGAAAGGTTCATCTAGTTTAAATTGTCTCTCGGCCAGCGGACATGGAGAAACAATATCCATATCTCTTTCATTTCTATTCAGGCTTATGATAACATGTCAAGTCCATTCATGATTCCAAGCCTTATGTTTCAGCCCCTATGTCATTTGTATGCATCCGTGTTTATGTTGACAAGTTGATAACGATTTTGACACTTATGTTGATGTTTAGAAAATGGTGTTTCAAATGAATTGTGGCATTCTTGTTGGGGCTGATTTTTTCATGATTATTCTTCTCATATACATTTCTGTGGCATTCGGTGATGAATATTCTCAAGGAGGAGAAATTGTAACGACCCCAAAAAGTGCCCGAAAATGTGCCTCGAAAGTGCCCGAAATTATAATTTTCATATATCTAAATATCCATGTGTTATTTTAAAATTTTGACTTCATATTCTTGTTCAGGGGACAAAATTCAATGGGAAGTGGGTCTAACCCGAATTTTAGAGCAACCGTAGAAAAATCCAAAATTTTAAAGTGTCAATTTCCAGTGTAAAGTGTGTGTTCCTTCTGCGACATGCACCTATGTTATTTTGTGCCCAATTGTGACTTTGGTCCAAGACTTTTAAGACTTTGACCTAAGAGTTCCCACATGAAAATATACTTATATTTAGCCTTATTTCACCATCACATCATCCTACACAATCCCCAATATTAACTCAAACACTTAGTCTTATATTTCTTTGAAATTCAAGTGCCAAAACCCTCTCTGTATCTTAAAGAATTCAACCAATCTTCAAGTCTCCATCTTCAATCTTCATCAAGTTATTGTCGAAAGCTAATGTATGTGGGTTTCTTTCATGAGTTCCTTTCACCCATGATGCCCAAGTTTCCTTTTCGTCAAAATTGCATGATTTAAAGTTGATTTACTCATGAGTCTTATTTATTATGAAAATCAATGCACACTATGTTGGGGTTTATGAAAAGAGTGACTGTTTTGATAAGTTTTGAGCTATGAAACCAAGATCTATTGTAAGATTTAATGCAGGGTTTTGATGTATATTGCTTTAGAGTGTTACCAAGTATCTATTAAAGGTTTTACCTTAAATTTTCTAGCATGATTTCACTCTTGAATTGTATGGTTTTACACTAGCACTACACACCCTCTAAGTGTTTGATAAAATATCTAGTTATGGTTTCTTGAGGAATTGTTGGTCCAATACATGTCTTATGATTTGAATGATTATATTATGATTAAATAATAATGGTTTGATGATGAAATGATTATATATATATATATATATATATATATATATATATGATGAAAGGAATATATATATTTGTTTTTAAATAATGTAAAGAACCTATGGTATTGCAAGTGAAATGTTGGTCTCTCATGTTGTTATGTTCTTGGAAATTGTTGATGAGTTATTGGATTCTTATGCTTAGGTTTATGCTCTTGTCAATTGTGAAGCCTACTAGAAGGGGTTATTAACTATGCTATATGCTTTACCCTCTAGTTCAAGGCCAATTTCAACATATAGGGATTATGAACCATGTTGTGCACTTTACCCTCATGTATGAATCAATGCTATTCACTTACTTAATTCTACATTTAGAGGTTATGAACTATATTGTACTCTTAACCCTTGTGTATTATTTAGGGTTATGCGATGTACTTATACTGGCATGTAGGGGTTATGAACTATGTTGTACTCTTTAACCATGTGTATGGTTTGAAATTATGCTAGGTACAGACATTTAGGGGTTATGACCTATGCTACCTTTACCCTCATATGCTACTCACTTACTCATTTCTACATGTAGGGGTTATGAATTATGTTGTACTCCTTACCCTCGGGTATAATTTTTGGTTATGCACTATACTCATATGAAGGGGTTATGAACTATGTGTAATGCCTCACCCTTATATGCACACATGTAGGGGTTATGACTTATGCAACTTTCTACGCTCATATGCTATTCATTATCTCTTGTTTACATGTAGGGGTTATGAATTATGCTATCTCTTTATCCTCATGTACTACCCATTGCCTACTAGAAGGGGTTATGACTTATGCTATATTCCTCACCCTCTAGCACAAGGAATTTGGATGATCTAAGTATGCCTCCTTACTATGCGAAGAAAGTTATGCAACTATGATTATGTTCGAGCATGCTTTACTACAAGCATTGTTCATCCATGTCATGTTGTTAATATACTCTTTCTTGTTGTGATTAAGCACTTCGATTATGTAACCTATCTCTTGTTGCATTGAATACCACATACTTAGTACATTCCAATGTTCTAACGGATACTCTATGCATACATGATATTACCATGTAAGAACTGGTGCCCCGCTTGAGCATGTCCATCCACGTGGCTAGTACGAATGTTTCTCAAGTTAGTTGGTGAGTCCTCTATTCTGGGGACGTTGCTTATGATCTTTTGTTATGTACTAAGACTATCTTTCCTTTATTTATGTATTGACTATGAGGGTTGTAACAACCCAAGCCTAGAGCCTAGTCGTAGCACGGTGAATGGGGAACCCGAAGTAACCCAAAACAAGTCTCTTAACTTGTCAATACACATCATTAGTCGTGAAAGCATATAAAGACGGAAAGAGTAATAATAAGGCAATGGGACTAAGGGAAATCATATAAACATCATAAGCAAGAGACAAGAGTCAAGCTCATCATAAGTACATAGTATGTCCAACAAACACCTCTGATACATAGATAGAGCGGGAGCCAAGACAAGCTACCGAGCTCACCTTCATAGTAAACATAGAACATAACAAAGATGTCTCATTAGAAATATAAGATCAACACAAATTGAGATCCCTGGAATAGAGGACTCACCAACAAGCTTGGAGTAGCACCGACCTAACTACGTGGATGAGGAGGATGATCAACTTGGGCACCGGTCCCTACATGGTGATATCATGTAGGCAAGAGTTTGTGTTAGTACTTTGAATGTACTAAGTATATTAGATATAATACAACAATAAATAAGCTCCATAGTCAAAATGCATACATTATACAATAGGAATAGTATAGCGATATGGAATGTATGATCGATGCATAAGTAAAACATGCTTGGGTAAATCATGCTTACATAAGATATTATATGTGTAGAAGAGACCAAGGTAGAATCCCAACTTTGGATGGGAGATGTCGTTCACACCCAAACACCCTGGTTGCAAGGTATATACCCTTCACATGGTAGATACCTTTCACACCCGAACACCCTGGTGACAAGGTACTTACCCTTCATAAGGTAGATGCCGTTCACACCTGGACACCCTAGTGGCAAGTTACTTACCCCTCACATCACAGATTTCATTCAGACTTGGACACTCTTGTGGCAAGGTACTCATCCCTCACATGGTCATTCGGGCCCTTATACCCCATGGACCGAACATGGTCTAATACAACATATTATAGAGAACATATATATATACATCATGTCCATAAGCTCATTTCATTATTAAAACATCATACATATTATATCTCATTCTTTGAACCTTCAATTCCTCAAGAAATCATAACTGGACATTTTATCAAACACTTGGCGAGTGTGTAATGGGGGTAAAAGAGCATGCGATTTAGAGATGAAATCATGTATGAAAACCAGTGGTATATCCTTTAATCAACACCTTACAACACTCCCAAGATATTCACATCAAAACCCCTCTTCGAATCCAACATTAGATCCAAGATTTAGAGCTTAAAATATGCTAAAATAACTATACTTTCATGAACACAAATCACTGTGCCGTAAATTTCTCAGTATACAAGACCCACATGTAAAATCTACGTTAAATCATAAATATTAGTAAAATGAGGGTTGTGGTGCCATGGGTGGAAGGACACAATGGTTCAACACCACATACCTTAGCTTTTGTGAAGTTCTTGAAGAATACTTTAATGGAGATTGGAAGCTTGAGTGAGATCATTTAAGAAATTCTTGAGATTTGCCTTGAGTTTAGGACTTGAATTTTAGGGTTAGAAACGAGTCTTAAGTGTTTAGAGAAATATTGGGGAATGTTTAGGGTGATATAAGGTTGAAATAAGGCTAAGCATAGGTGAAAATATGTTTGAGAGAACTTAAGCCCAACACTTAGAAAAATTAGGGTGAACTAGGAAAAGACAGTACAGAACGAAGAGGTCGCGGATGCCCACTGGAATTTGCACCAAGTACAAATTTCATAAATTAATTCCTTTGCTTTAAAATCAAGATTAGACCCTTGTCAACCTAATTTGGACCCCTTAACAAGAATATGGAGTTGGATTTTGGAAATTCTAAACAAAATTTTAGATATATGGAAAAGAACTTTTCAATCACTCCTGAGGCACATTTTCGGGCACATTTTGGGATCGTTTCAAGGGTGATCCCAGTTGTATTTTGTGGCCCCTGCTCTTATTTATGTAGTAAAGGTGATGATGGACATGTTGTCTATCTATGCTATGAGCCTTTACTCTCTTGTTTCTTGATAATAGTGATATGGAAGTTTACCCGTAGTCCTAATTTCCCTTAATTATGCTTATCTATTATTGCCATTTCTATTGCTTCCATGATCAAGGATATGTAATAATATGCTATGAGGCTTGTTTAGGGTTTCCTCGGGTTCCCCATTCGGCTGTCACATCTAGGCCCTAGGCTTGGGTCATGACAGAAGCCATTTGGACCCAAAGGTAATCTGCCTAAAAAGAGGTTCAAGGGTATTCATCATAACTGTGGTAAGGTTGGACACAAAGTTGTTGATTGTCGCTCTTCAAAAAAGCAAAAGAAGAAGAATCAAGAAAATCTAATTGAGAAGACTGAAGAAGTGGGCAACTTATGTGCCAGGTTGACTCAATGCAAGTTTGTAAGAAACCCCAAGGAGTGGTTGCTTGATTTTTGAGCCACTTCACATATTTGTGCTATAACAGAAGCCTTTGTAACAGACGCCCTTATTGCACCTGATGAGACCATTTACATAGGAAATTCTTCCACAAAAAAAGTTGAAGGTTATGGCAAAGTATGTTTAAAGATGACATCTGGCAAGATGATGACACTAAACAATGTTTTTCATGTTCTAGAAATGATGAAGAACTTTATTTCTGCTAGTCTCTTGGTCAAGAATGGATTCAAATGTGTTCTTGTTTTCGATAAAGTTGTAATTACCAAAAATAATATGTATGTAGGAAAGGGTTACCTAACTAAAGGCCTTTTCAAACTGAATGTAATGATTGTTGAAAATAATAAAGTTCAGGCTTCTTCTTATTTCCTTGAGTCAAATGATCTACGGGATTCACGTTTAGGACATGCAAATTATAAAACCTTGCAAAAAATGAATAATTTGAATCTATTTCCAATATTTGGAAACAAAGAGTCAAAATATCAAGTATGTGTGGAATCTAAGTAATGTTAAGCATACTTATAAGTCTATTGAAAGGAATTCAAATCCCTTAGACTTAATTCACATAGATAATTGTGGGATAAACTCAATACAATCTCACGGTGGAAAGAAGTATTTCATAACTTTTGTGGATGACTGTACATTATACTGCTATGTTTATTTACTTAGTAGTAAGGATGAGGCAATTGAAGCCTACAAACAATAAAAAAGTAAAGTTAAAACACAACTTAACAAAAAGATAAAAATGATGAGGAGTGATAGGGGTAGAGAATATGAATCTTCTTATGAGGAAATATGTTTTAACACATTACACAACAACCCCTTCACACCACAATCAAATGGAATTGCTGAAAGGGAAAATTGAACACTTATAAAGATGATGAATGCCATATTACTTAGTTCTGGTATTCCCCAGAAGTTGTAGGGAGAAGCTATCCTTACGGCTAATCAAGTACTTAATCGAGTTCCCCATAGTAAAACACAATCTTTTCTATATGAAAAATAAAAAAGGAGAAAGACTAACCTTGAATACTTGAAAGTGTCAAGGTGTTTGGCTAAGGTCCAGATTCCTAAACCTAAAAGGAAAAAAATAAAATCGAAGACAGTTGATTGTGTGTTCATAGGATATTCCTTGAGTAGTAAAGCATATTGATTTCTAGTGCAAAGATCAGAAAATCCAGTCATTTATGTTAATATAGTAATTAAATCAGATAATGCTGAATTTTGAAATAATATATTTGTATAAGAAAGAACATAAATCATCTAGTGAAGGAACTAAATGACATCGAGAAGAAAAAAAGAAGAGCAATCATAATGAGGAAAATCCAAGGCATAGCAAGCGTCAAAAGACCTCTACTTCTTTTGGAGCTGATTTTGTAAAATTTTAGTTAGAAAATGAGCCTCGAACCTTCAAAGAATCTATGACTTCTTCAGAAGCATAATTGTTAGAAAGAGGCATTCAATAGTGAGATTGAATCCACAATGAATAATAATACATGGGAATTGGTTGATCTCCTTCTTGGAATTGAACCCCTAGGGTCTAAATAGATTTTCAAAAGGAAAATAAAAGTTGATGGCACTATTGACAAGTACAAAGCGAGGCTTGTTGTTAAAGGATTTAGAAAATGTGAAGGTCTTGACTATTTTGATACGTATTTACCAGTAATGAGAATTATATTAATTTGAATACTAATAGCATTAGATGTAGTGTATGGTATAGAAATTCATCAAATGTATGTCAAGACAACCTTCTTAAATATAGATTTCGAAGAAGAAATCTATATGGAGCAACCAGAAGAGTTCATAGTTCCTGGAAATGAAAATATGGTGTGTTGACTTGTTAAGTATTTATATGGACTCAAACAAGCACCTAAACAATGGTAGGCAAAATTTAACCAAACAATACCAAACAATGTTGTCCAATGGTTTCAAAATTACTGATTGTGATAAATGTATTTATAGTAAGAACACTCCAAATAAAATTGTCATTGTTTGCTTGTATGTGGATGATATGTTAATAATGAGTAATAACATTGCTAACATAAATTCTACTAAGCGTCTGCTTGCCAGAGTTTGATATAAAAGACTTAGGAGTTGTCGACTTGATATTAAGAATTAAGATTCACAAAACTCTTCAAGGTCTAGCATTGTTGCAATCTCATTATATCAGAATGGTACTAGGAAAATTCAAGTACCTAAACTACAAAAGTATAAAAACCCTAATTGATCTTAACCTTAATCTTGCCTAGAATAAAGGTGAAATTCTGTCTCAATTGGATTATGCCAGAGTATTGGGAAGTTTTATGTACATCATGAACCGTACACAACTAAACGTAGCTTGTGCTCTAAGTAAATTAAGTTGGTATGAGTAACCCCAACCAAAAATCATTGGATGGCAGAGAAATGAGTTTTGGGGTATTTATAGCATACTCAAAACTTTGCTTTGCATTATAGCAAGTATCCAGTAGTGGTTGATGGATATAGTGATGAAAACTAGATTATTAGGTCAACTGAAACTAAATTCATAAGTGGATATGTTTTTACTATTAATAGAGGAGCAATATCATGGAAATTATCCAAATAAACATGTATAGCCTGATCTACAATAGAGGCTGAGTTCATAGCCTAAGACAAGGCTGGTGAAGAAATTAAATGGCTCCAAAATTTCATAGAAGATATTCCATCTTGTCCCAAACCAATGACTCCTATATGCATACATTGTGATAGTCAAGTAATAATAGGCAGAGCTGGGATTGTCATGTATAACGTAAGTCATGTCACATACGCCGAAGACATAATACTATTAGATAACTACTCTCTAGTGGAATTATTACAATTGACTATATAAAGTCAAAGGATAATGTGTGATCCACTTACAAAAGGCCTAACAAGAGAGCGAGTTGACACATCATAAAAGAGAATGGGACTATGGCCAAAGACAAATCATCATGGCGGTAACTCTACCTAGAAGACCGAATATCCTAAGATCTAGGCTCAAGGAGATAAAATAAAGCCATTAATGATGGTTCAACATTGTCAAAAACTAAGATTAAGTCCATTCTCATGATGAGACAATGTTCAATAATAAGAATAAGGTAATATGACCTTTTAAGTATTTCTATGTTTCATACAGGGTATATCAAATAGTGTATCTATTGGATTATACATTTAGAAATCACCTATTTAAGTGTGATGTGTAAGCCACTTCAAGGAGAATCCGGTAAGGCTAGTTCTCTATGGACTTATGAACCAAGAAGTGTCTATGGCTGAAACGAACAAAACAATAAGAACTAAGACTAGTTAAAGGGTTTTTTGTGTGCCTTATATTGTCTAGGTGTACAAAGAAGATCGATGGTTCAAGGATATCACATCTACCAATTGACCACATATATACGACATATGTTCACTATGGAAAGTTCCAAAGGAAACCTACTCATCCAGATGTAATTAATCCTTACTTATGAAACACACATGTTTTTCATGCATACATTTTAAACAAGGGTCATTCCCCATTCATGTGGGAGATTGTTGGGTTTAATGTAATAAGTGTGAATTGGAAAATGAAGAATTGAAAGGAAATGAAGGTTCAAAGAATAAGGAAAATGTGGGGGTAATCAAGTAAAGTGAGATGAAGAGACATTTCTCCCTCATCTAATAAATAGAGGAAAAATTATGTCCTTATATTAGGAAACACTCACTATAACTCTTAAAGAATCAAGTAAAGAGGACCCCCTGACACTGTCGTCGTCATCGCTTGCTCGGTTCGGTTACGGCTATGGCTTCAGATTTGGCAAATGATGCGACTGATTGATAAATTTTTTGGACAAAATTTATTTATCTAATCTCAAATTTTCCTTTTTTTGATATTTGTTTGTGAATTATTAATTAATTATTTAATTAATAAATTATTTATTAATTAACGTGAAATTAGTTAGTTTAACTATATTTTAAAATTTCCACATAAATTTCCTGTGAATAGACACAATCGTTCCTAAAGAGTACCATGCCTATTTTGAGCAGGTGGATTCGCAGCTGTTGTTCCCTATAAATAGAGACCCTTCTGCATTTTTGTATTATCAAAAGTTCTTCTTCTTCTGCATAAATGTTCTTACAAAATAAAATTCGAGTCAGTGTGAATGCCATTGCTGGTTCTTGAGTTCGCTGACAACTACAAGAATTTAAGGTATTGTTATTCTTTAGTTGTTAATCTTTATTATCCTGGAAGGAAATAATTCATAACCTCGGGTGCATTAAGGAGATTAAATTCCTTAAGGACACACAGAGTAATCTGTGGACTCAGATTAGTTTAATAATTTTGATTGCTATATTTACTATTTTTGGTTTTTATTCTTTAAATACAAAGGGACTAACAGTTTGGTTTGATCATCCTTACCTTGGCAAGTATTGGATGGCTGTGACAATGACAATGCAAACATTATATAACCATTAGCTCATATGTAGTGGTTGTCGGTTAAAGAAATTTTTGGATTATGCATAATGTCACGACCCAAACTAGGTCCTAGACATGAGACAACGAATGAGGAACCAGAAGGAACCCCAATCTAGACTCTTAGCATATCATACACACATCTTTGTTCATGAAAGCGAGACAAAACAACAAAGGGAAACATAAACAAGGAAAATTAGGACTAAGAGAAAGAGTTTAATACCTAAATAACATAGATGAGTCACATGTCAAGCATAATTACATTACTTGTAAAACAACACTTCTAAACATAGAATTTGAGCAGGGGCCACGGCACAAACCAAATTTGAGTCATCTATAGCACTAGAGTCACCAACACATCCCCTCAACTTAGAAGCATGAATAACTGGACGAACCATATCCACTCACCCTCATAGTCATAAGCATTCAACAAAAGAAAAGAGTCTTTACATAGGATGAGATCAATAGATGTTATCCTTGGAGTTGAGGACCCACCAAATCTTACTTCAAGAAAGGAAGATGATCAAACAGAGCTCCGGTTCCTACATGGTAACATCATTTAGGCATAGAGTATGCGTTAGTATGTTTAAATGTAATAAGTATGTAGGATGCAATGCAACAAAAGGAAGGCAACATATTCAAAATGCATAATTAAGAAATGGTTGAGCATATAGCAATATGGCATGCATGAATGATACTTAAAATAAACATACTTATATAGAACACATCACATGTGTAGCAAAAGACCATCATTATAGAGTCCAAGGCCAACCACCCCCTTGGAAAGGCAATTGAGGTACCAAACCCTCAATTGGTTGATGTTTGTGACACCCTACAATCCATGGTAATTGAGGCTTGACACCCTCTTAACAAGCCGACCAAGGCTTGCTACCCCCTCGACAAGCTGATTGAGGCTTGACACCCCCTAAACAAGGCCATAGAGGCTTGACACCCCCTCGTCAAGGTAATTGAGACATGACACCCTCTCAACAAGGTGGTTGAGGCATGACACCCCCTTAACAAGGTGATCAACTTGCAACATTATAGATACTTATCATGTATTTAACACATATATACATTACTTCCATCATCATAAAGCCACTTAACTCATAAGCCATGCAATAGACCTTCAATAACTCAAGAACCCTAAATCGGATATTTTATCAAACACTTGGTGGGTGTGTAATGCTAGTAAAAAATCGTGCAATTCAAGAGTGAAATCATACAAGTAAACTTGAAGTAAATCAACCCACCAACACTTGGTAATACCCTTATGCAATATATATCAAAACCCTTCATCAAGTCTCAACATAGATCATAGATCCATAGCTAAAAACATACTTAAACAGTCACTCTCTTATAGAACCCAAACATAGTTCATAGTCAGATTCATAGCAAGTAAGACACATCGATAAATCAACTTGAAAACATACAATTAAAGTAAAACGTAAGATTTAGTACCATGGGTGAAAGGAACCTATGATTCAAACCCACATACCTTAACTTAAGAGATTTCATTGAAGAAAATTTGAATGCAGAGTTGAAGCTTGAGTGAATTCCTTAAGATCCGGAATGATATTTGGCACTTGAATTTTTAGTGAAAAATTTCTCTAAGTGTTTGAGAGAGTATTGGGGAATATTTTGTATGATATGAAGGTAAAATATGGTTAAGTATAGGTATTTTTTAGCAAGGGAAGAATTAGGCCCAAGATCCAAAAGCCATGGACAAACCTCATAAAAACAGCCCAAAAGATACACTGAGGTGATCCCTTGGCGCGTTGCCCCTTGGGCGTTGTTCTTCACTGGAAATCGTCAACTTTGGAATTTTGAATTTTGATACGATTGCTGTAAAATCAGGGTTAGACCCATTCCCCACTAAATTTTTCTTCCTGATCAAGAATATGAAGTCAGATTTTAAATATCACTCATAAATTTTGTGATATATGAAAATTACGATTATGGGCACTTTCGAAGCACATTTTCGAGGACTTTTTGGGGTCGTTTTAATATCTCCCCCTTGGGAACATTCGCCCCCAAATGTCAAAGAAACATATATAAGAGAAATAAGCAAGATGAGTTTAGCCCAAACACGAATGCTACAATGCTCTTAAATATCATTTTCAAAAATCTCAACATAAGTGTCAAAATCACCATTAACTTGTCAACATAAACATGAATGCATGCAAAAGACATAAAGGATGAAACTTAGAATTGGAATCATAAAATGAAATTGATGTGTTATCATAAGCTTGAATAGAATAAAAGAGGTATGGATATAGCTTCTTCATGCTTGCTCTGGCTCCCCGAGAGATACTTTTGACTTGACGATTCTTCCAAAGGGCCTTGACGAACACTAGATCCTTATTAATCAACTCTTCCACCCTTCCATCCAATACCTCAACTGGGATCTTCTCCTAAGACAACTTATCCTCCACAAACCCCACAACCTCAAAGAGTTCTATAGCACTAGAGTCACCAACACATCCCCTCAACTTAGAAGCATGAATAACTGGACGAACCATATCCATATCCATAGGAAATTCCTATTCGTATGCAACCTTACCAACCTTTCTCAACACTCTATAAGAACCTACAAACCATAAACTCAATTCCCTTTCCTTCAAAACCTGACCACACCCTATATTAGGGGTAAGGGGGACTTCCTAGTGAACCAAATCATCCATATAAGCGCACATGCCCTACCTTAGTATCTAATGACACCATCACCCCCTTGGGAGAAAACCCCCTCTTGTCATTTGTCACCAAGGTCTTCAACTCTAACAAGGTGGGGTCAAAGTCTTGCTCCAACTTGACCCCTTCAAAAAAATAAGATTTGGAACCATCAAAACCACTACACTACCATTCACAATTTTATCCAACTAGTGTACTTCTCTAACCACCTCCTTGATACCCATATTTCACCCTCGTCATAACTAACAATCAACCTCTCATCCCTCAATCCTTTGACATCACCCTCAAGTAACTCACAAGATCTTCTTCATTCCGAAAATAAATTAATATACCATCCACAAGCTACCACACACATACCAAGGTAGAGTTTAAAGACCCTATTCATGAGATCCACAAACATAGCCGGGGCATTGGTCAAGCAAAAGATATTACCAAAAATTCAAAATATTGAAAAGGACACCAAGAAACCCATTGTCTACCAAAACTGACTCAATAGGAACACTTTTAGACCCAACATCCCTAACCCTTACAAGAAAATAAATGTAACCCTCAAAGAACAATTTGGACCTAAGACAAGTAATTAATCTACCCTTTCTTACCACTTTACAACCTTCCTCCTCAAGTGCAAACTCATTATGAAATTGAAATTTAACTATATGGATTCTACAATTAATGATAGCATGATATGTATATAACCATCCACCCTAAGGACAAACTCAAATCTACCATGCCAAGTTCAACATCATCAGAAAACAACACTTTATGCAATAATGACATGGGACAATCCTCCTATAAACTTCGTAGCAACAATAAACTCATTAATGGCGGGAGGGGGTAGACACCAAAAGACTAACATAATTATTCGGGACACACATATGAAACTCATTAGCATAAAGGAATAATGAAAGAAATAGTGACTCCCAGAAATATCAAAGCATGTACAACAAACTCAAGAAAACCCTCAACATACTAGTAACATTATCGGGCACCTCATCCCCTCCTTGCCTCCTTTGAAGAGCATAGAACCGATTATGTCATGGATCACTCCCTTGGACACCTTGAGTCTCTTGATTAACAGAACCACCTTGTTCCTGTAGTCGATCACCTTCACACATTTTTCGAGCATATGGACAGTCAACCTACTTATGACCCACTTCACTAAAACTATAACAAGCATGGGCAACCATGGTTCCCACACCTTCAACACTTAGGATTAGTTCTCCTATCATTGCCATCTTGCCATTTAAAGTTTCACATCCAATCAATAGCCAATACCTTATTTGGAGCATCATCGGACTCTTGATCTTGGGAGCTACCATCAAATCGAGTCCTCGTGAACCCCTTACTCCTCATATTTCTAAGCTTCTCCCCCTGAAGTTTCTCGGTATAAGTCATTAGCCGAGGCAAATCCATATAATTAATCAACATAGCGGCACACACTCCTCATTCACCAAATGGGATATACCTATCTCAAACTTATTCATCCTAAATCTTGGCTAGGCCACCAATTGTAGAGCATATTTAGAGAGTTGGTTGAATTTGAGGGCATATACCTTCACACTCATGGACCCTTATTTTGGATTCATGAATTCCATCACTTAGGCCTCCCTTAGCTCAAGAGGGAAGAACCAGTTGAGAAATGATGCTTTAAACTCTTCCCAAGGAATGGTATCATGATTTCCCATTTCCATCTTCCATTGCACAAACCAAATTTGAGTCATACCCTTTAGTTGGTAGGCTGCTAATTCTATCTTCTCCTCCGAAGTCACCCCTATGATAGTCAACACCTTGTACACCTCATCGATAAACTCTTGAGGGTCCTCATCCACTATAGACCCATAGAACTCCTGTGGGTTCATTCTAGTGATCTGTTACCCTCGGTGTCAGATTGAGACTATGAGGGGCTTGGGCCCCTTGGTTGATTTGGCCATAGCATAGGCCAATATGGTGATAGCATTTAGGAACTCAATCTTGGTAGCCCCTCCATCTTGAGGATCTTGAGGGACAGGATAATACTATTATCCCATAGGTGAATAGTCCCTCCTTGGCCTTACTCTTTGTAGTGGAATGATCAACAACTAGAAAAGCAATAAGCCTATAAGTCAATGCTTCTTCCTAATTCTGACTTCCATAATGTTGACGAGAAAAGAATAGAAAAATCTTTTGATGGTAGTGAAGTCTGGGTTGCTGATGATACCGATGATTGCATGTCACACTATTATACTACTATGTGATATCTAATATGACATTTAGGGTTAAAATTACTTGGTTGAACTTTAAAATTTACTTTGAACTCGAGTTAATTAACTGGGTTGGTTTATGCTTCCCCAAGACTAGTGGAGATTTCAGGATAGTGAAGCTTGATATTAGTAAGACATTTCATTCTTTCTCTCTCAAGGTCAAGTGGGTGAAAGGGGCTAGATGTTTTATACAAATATTGCCTAGAAAGGGAGATGTTTGAGTTTTGTAGAGACATTCGTTTGCTGAATGGAATTAGCTACCTCCACATAATATGATACACAATCATTATATGATGGAAGATACTCAAACAAATCACAATATGGCTTTTCAAGATCAAATATTTAGCAAAGGTTATGGAGGATTTCGTCCAACTGTTGGTCAAATATTCTAATTGCTTAAGGTAGGAACTCTTAGAAAGGTAAGGAAGTCTAATGACCCTATTTAAGTTGTTCTCAAAAAAATCACACTGAGTGTTTCTGTTAATGGAAATTTCTTTTCTCAAGCATTTGATCATTTTCCTGAAGTCCTACCTTCAGTAAACTTAGAGGACACAAAGGATAAGGACAAGACCATACACTAAATTCTATAGGTAACTTGTTTAACCTTAAGTTTTATAATGGTCCTGATATAATTATTGTTCATAATCGTCACAACCCAAGCCTAGGGCCTAGACATGGCACGGTGAATTGGGAGCCCAAAGGGACCCCAAACAAGCCTTTTAGTATATCAATCACACATCCTTGCTTGCAGAAGCAAAATAAACAATAACAAGAGATATAATAAAAGGGAAGCAGGACTAAGGGAAGTCTTTGGTAATAGTAAAAGCATAAAAAAGTCAAGCTCATATTATAAGTATATCATAATATCCAACTACACCTCTATCTAGGAATGGAGTAGGGGCCAAGATACTTTTTAGGCTTACCCTCATAGTAACAAGTATTCATCATAATGAAGTCTCCAAATAGCAAGAGTAATGTAGATAGTGTCCTCGAACATGAGGACTCACTAATGCTTATCTCCGAAGTACCTAACTAGCCAACTAGAGGATGATCAAAAGGTGCTCCAATCCCTACATGGTATTATAATGTAGGCATAGAGTATACGTTAGTATATTTGAATATACTAATTATACTGAATGCAATGCAACATAGACATAAGCCAATATATTTGAAATGCATAATAATAAGCAATGGATATATGTAATCTCAACATGGTCTGCATGATCAATGCTTATAATAAAACATGCTTGTAAATTATTCAACTTGCATAGTACATAATACATATGTGAGAAGAGACCTTAACCAATATAGACATAGAGAGCTACTACATGGAATTCAAGGTATGTCACCCCCTTGGGAAGATGATCAAGAGATGCCACCCCCTCAACAAGGTGATCGAGGTATGTCACTCTCTCAACAAGGTGTCATCTACTTGTCATGGTAGCCATAAAATGGATTATCCGTGAAATACCCTAAATTATGCTTTGAAAATGCCCATAGTCGTAATTTCTATATATCTCATAATCCGTGCACGATATCAAAAATCAAACTTCATATTCTCAATTAGGAGGAAAAATTAAGTAGGGAATGGGTATAACCAGAATTTAAGAGGACCCATAGCAAAAAATAAATTTTGCTAATTTATGATTTCTAGAGAGCATCTGTGCCCTATCCACGATGCACTAAGGGTGCGGATTAATGTTAATTTGGCCTTCCTGTTGGATCCTTGTTGAGGACCAATGTTGGTTTTTTCTTAATTTTTCCTGTGTCGGCCAAGGGCATTGGGTTCATAGGCCCATGCCCATGTATGCATGAAAACACCCACACTTAGCCATTTTTCAACTCTATATCACTCAAGACCCTCTTGGAAACCTCTCTAAGACTTAACCAAATATCTCATTCAAATTTCAAGGATTTCAAGTTTAACTATGGAACTCAAGGATTCTCTTCAAGTTCCAAGTTATCTACAAGCTCTATGTTCTCTACAACCTCATCTCAAGAAAACCCATGTTTGAGGCATATGGGCTTCATCCATTGGGCCCTTTTACCCATGGATCCCAATCTTTATTTTTATGAAAATTGCATGTTTTCAAGTTGCATCATCTATGGGTATCTCTTCTTATGGATTATGATTATATTTATGTTGGGGTTTTATGAAATATTGATTAATTATGCATGTCTATATATTTCAAGCTTATACCATGAAGTGCTTTCATTAATTGAGACTATACATGTTTTGAGCTATGAAACTATGATCTATTATGAGATTTGATGAAGGATTTCAAGGTACCCTACATGAGAGTTTTACTATGTGTTGGTGGGTTGATTTGCATTGAGTTTTATCATATTATTTCACTCTTAAATTGTATGATTTTGAACAAGTATTGTGAACTACCAAGTGTTTGATAAAATGTCTTGACAAGGATTGTTATGTTATTGATGATCTATTACATGATTTATAAGTCAAGTGACTTTATGATGATTAAGGGCTTGCATACATATATTGAATTAATGAAAGGTATCTATGATGTTGCAAATAGACCATACCCTGTTGAGGGGGTGACATGCCTCAATCACCTTGTTAGTGGATGACATGCCCAATTGTCACGACCCAAGCCTAGGGCCTAGACGTGACACGGTGCAAGGAGAACTCGAAGGAACTCCAAGTAAGCCTCTTAGAACATCATTACACATCCTCAGTCGGGGAAGAAATAAATCAAGCATCAAGAGATAAAGTGGGGAAACTAGGGCTAAGGGGAAACACTTCCATATCATCATAATCAAGAGACAAGAGTCAAGTACATATCATAGATACATAAAAGGTCCAACAACACCTCTAATACATAGATAAAAGCAGGGACCAAGACAAAGTAACTAGGCTCACCCTCATAGTCAAAATAGATAATAAAGAAGGATTTCTCAATACATAATAGAAGAAACATAGGGTAAAGTCCCCAAAGTGAAGGACTCACCAACTATCTTGAATTCCACCAAACTAGCCACATAGAGGAGGAGGATGATCAACATGGGCACCAGTTCTGACATGGTGAAATCATGTAGGCATAGAGCATGCGTTAGTACATTTGAATGTACTAAATATGCAGGATACAATGCAAACAAGGATTAAGCATCATAATCAAAATGCATAGCAATAGACAATAGACATCATGTAACAATATGGCATGTATGATCAATGCTATGGTAAACCATCCCTATATAACTCATGCTCATATAGGATATCATATGTATAGAAGAGACCAAGCTAGATTTCCAAAGTCCAACCATTTGGTAGGTTAGTAATGATGCCTCCCCATCACTTAGGTGGATGAGTACAAACCCCCATCTAGATTGGTGATAATGCTACCCCATCACCAAGGTGGAGAAGTACAAGCCCTTCCATAGGTTGATGAGTAAAAACCCCTATCTAGGTTAGTGATGATTTAGCCCCATCACTAGGTAGAGAAGTACAAACCATTCCCTAGGTTGATGAGTACAAAACCCCATCTACGTTATCTAGGTTTTTAGTCCCCCAAGATAGGGCATGGTCTAATGCAATACTTTATATAGAATTTATCATATACATAATATCATTTCATCATCATATAATTATTCATATCATATCTCATGCTTTGGACATTCAACTCTTCAATAAACCACATTCGGACATTTTATTAAACACTTAGAGGATGTGTAATGCTAAAACAATGAAATATAGAGATGAAATCGTGCAAGAAAATCCATTATAAAACCATCAATCAACACCTTGCAAAACCTTCAACCAATATATATCAAAACCCCTTATCAAATCTTACAATAGATCAAAGCTTTATAGCTCAAAACATAGCAAAATAGTCACAACCTTACATAGCTTTAACATAGTGTGCATTGAATTTCATAAGAAGAAAGACCCATTTGTAAATCAACTTTAAATCATGCAATTTGAGTAAAAGGAGACTTGGGTATCATGGGTGAAAGAAACCCACAAAAGAAACCCACATATCTTAGCTTAGAGATGAACCTAGAGACATTGGAGATGGAGACTTGAAGCTTGAAGAAGAACCTTCAAGGAGAACCTTAGCTTAGGATGAGGGTTTGGGACTTAAATTTTAGGTGTGAATATATAGCTAAGTGTTTGAGTGTGTATTGGGGAATGTTTTAGGTAATATGAGGGTGAAATGTGGCTAAGTATAGGTAAAAACATGTTTGGGAACACTTAGGCCCAAGATATAAGATTCTTTAACCGAGCTTAAAAAATAGTCCCCAAAATGAGCAGAGGTGCGTCACGGAGGTGACGCGAGAACCCCTTTGGAAATTACACCATGGGATTTTCAAATATTTATATGGTGGCTCTAAAATTGGGGTTAGACCCTTTTTCACCTAATTTTGACCTCCTAAACAAGAATATATAGTCAGATTTTTAAAATAACTAACGGATTTTGAGATAAATGGAATTTAAAATTTAGGTCATTCCAAGGCACATTTTCGGGCACTTTTTGGGGTCATTTCAATATATCTCCGTTGGGAATATTCATCCACGAATGTAAAAGGGACGTACAAGAAATGCATGATCATAAACAAACTAGCCCCTAACTAAAATGCAACATTATATTTAAAACACCATTTTCAAAATCTCAACATACGTGTAAAATCACCACAACTTGCCAACTTAAACATGAATGCATATGAATGACATAGGTACGGAAACATAAGACTCGAAATCACATAAGAGACTTAATATTAGTACCTTAGGCATGAATGGAGTGGTAAAGATAAGGGTACTGCTTTTGCATGTCCGCTTCGACCTCCCAAGTAGCACTTTCGATTTATTGGTTCCTCCAAAGGACCTTAAAGGATGCCACCTCCTCATTCCTCAATCCCTTCACTTTCCTATCTAGGATTTGAACCAGAACCTCCTCATATGTCAAGTTATCCTCAATAATATCCACAACATCAAGAGGTACAATAGTATTATGATCACCAACACATTTCCTCAATATAGAGACATGAAACACCGGATGAACCAAATTCTAAGCACAATGGCATTAGGATTGCCAACACACTTCCTCAACATAGAAACATAGGATACCAGATGAACCAAATTCTTTTCACTAGGCAACTTCAACTCATAAGCTACCTTGCCAACCCTCTTCAAGACCTCATAAGGACCAACATATCTTGGACTCAACTTCCCCTTCTTACCAAAATGGACCATACCTTTCATTGGAGAAACTTTCAATTAAACCTAATCACCCACTTTGAATTTAGGGTCTTTTCTTCTCACATCAGCATAAGGTTTTTGACAACTTTGGACTCTTCTTAACCTTTCCCTAATAATCCTAATCTACTCAAGAGCCTCCATACCAGATCCAGTCCTAATAAAGCTATCTCTGCAACCTCAAACCAATAAATCAGTGATCTACAACGCCTCCCATAATGAGCCTTAAAAGGAACTATACCGATACTAGAGTTATACGTATTGTTGTTGGCAAACTTAATCAAAGGGAGATGGTCTTCTTAACTACCCTGCAACTCTGATAAATATTCCCTAAGCATATCTTCATTGGTTTGAATTGTCCTTTTGGCTTGGACATCTTTTTGAGAGTGGAAGACCATACTAAGGTGAACTTTTATACCAAGAACCCTTTAAAAAGACTTCCAAAAATGTGAAGTGAATTGTGCACCATGATCCGATATGATGGACAAAGGAACCCCATGCAACCTCACTATCTCATGGATGTACAACCTTGCATGCTCTTCAGCCCCATATGTGGTCTTAACCGGTAGAAAGTGAGTTGATTTCCTCATCCTATCAACCACCACCCATCTAGAATTAAATCCTTTTCTAGTCTTGGGCAACCCAATAACAAAGTCCATATTAACCACCTCCCGCTTCCATATAAGAATCTCTGTGTCTTGGGGTAGGCGACTCAGTCTTTGATGTTTTGCTTAGACTTGGTGACAACTATGGCAATCAAAAATGAATTTGGTAATGTCCCTCTTCATGCCTCCCCATCAATACACATCTCTCAAGTCTCTATACATTTTGGTGGAACCGGGGTGAATAAAATAAGAAGAATTATGGGCCTCATCAAGGATCTTCTCCCTCAAACCATTAACACAAGGCACACACAACCTACCTTGGTACCTAAAGGCACTATCTCCCCCTTGGGAGAAAACCTCTACTTTGCCCTCTTTCACCAGGGCCTTCAATTCAGGCATGGAGGAGTCAAGATCTTGTTTTTCTATCACCTCATCAACCAAAGAAGACTTAGACCCATCAATAACCACAACACCATCATCACCAACCTCCTCCAACCTAGCCCCCAATCTATCTAATTGATACACCTCCCAAGCAATCTCCCTACCACTATCATCATGAACTAAGCTACCTATAGATACCCTACTCAAGATATCTACCATTATATTTTCCGTACCCGGATGATAGTGCACACTAATGTCATACTCTTTAAGAAGTTCTAGGCACCTTCTTTTCATCAAGTTGAGATCTTTTTGAGTGAAGACATATTAGAGGATCTTATCATCGGTGAAGACATCAACATGCACCCCATACATGTAATGACATAAAATCTTTAATGCAAACACTACAGTGGCCAATTCAAGATCATATGTAAGGTAAATCCTTTCATGTACCTTTTGTTGTCTTGAAGTATAGGCTAGGACCTTACCATTTTGCATTAGCACACAACCCAAACAAACTCTAGATGCATCACAATACACAATAAAACCCTCAAGCAAATCCGGTAGTGATAATATAAGAGCAGACACAAGCTTATCTTTCAATATTTGGAAGCTTCTTTCACATTCGTCGGTCTACACAAACATAACCTTCTTTTGAGTCAACTTTCCATAGGGGAAGCAATGCAGGAGAACCAATTCACAAACCTTCTATAATAACCTGCTAGGCTCAAGAAACTCCTAATATCCGATGGGGTCAATAGTCTAGGCTAGTTTTTAATCACATCAATTTTCTTAGGATCAACATTTATACCATCCGTCGATACCACATGACCTAAGAACGTAACCTTTTTCAACAAAAACTCACACTTGTCATATTTAGCATACAATCTTTCCTCCCTCAATCATTGCAACACAACCCTCAAATAACCAATATACTCCTCCCTACTATGTGAGTAGATCTAAATATTATCAATGAAGACCACAACAATGGAATCATCTTAAGGTTTGAATACACTACTTATTAAGTCCATAAAGATGGTCGGTGCATTGGTCAACCCAAACGAAATCATAACAAATTTGTAATGTCCATATCTAGTCTGGAAGGCTGTCTTAGGAATATCACACTCCCTTACCCTCACTTGATGATACCCGGACCGAAGATCAATCTTAGAGAAGAAGCTAGCCCTTTGCAATTGGTCAATGACTTTCCCACTCAAGGATGGGCTCATTAGGGAATTGGAATTTAATGTTATGGGTTCTACAATGAATAATAACATAATATGCATACAACTAATCCATCCCAAGAATAACATCAAAATCCACCATATCTAATTCAACAAAATCACAAGGCAAGACTTTATGCAATACGGACATGGGATAATTTTTATAGACTTTTTTAGCAACAATGGACTCACCAATAGGGCTAAACACTTCATACGGTTTACACACCAATTGGGGACTCACATAAAGCTTTTTGGAAACAAAAGGAGTAGTGAAAGAAAGAGCAGCACCCGGATCTATCAATGCATACACATCAAAATCAAAACCCTTTAACATACCGGTGAAGACATCGGGTACCTTATCCACCCCTTGCCTTCCTTAAAGAGCGTAGAACCTACTTTGCCTTGGAGTTATCCCTTGTTAGCCTCCCTTTGCCCTTGGACCTGCATTAGCACCTTGGCCTTGTGGATGACCATCTCTAACTTTATTTTAAGCATGAGGATAATCAACCACCTTATGACACACTTCGCCACAACCATAGCAAGCATTAGAGTTTCTCAAACATGGGCTACTATGGTTTCTACCATATCTTTGGAATTTAGGATTAGACACTCCACCACTACCACCTTGGAATATTTGAATATCTTTGGCAAATCACTTTTTAGGAGCATTGGAAGACCCTTGGCCTTTAAACTTATGACCTTGAGGAAATTGGCCACCCTTGGAACCTTAGAAACCACCTTCAAAATGAGCCCTCTTGGACTCACCACTTCTTTTTTTTTCTAAGCTTTTCTCCCTTTAGTTGTTCAGGATATGTCATGAGCTGAGACAAAATCATATCACCTACTAGGATAGCAGTACGACACTCTTCATTAACCAAGTCGAACACTCCCGACCAAAATTTTTTCATCTTTGATCTAGGTTCGGCATCCAATTGTGGAGCATACTTGGAGACTTATTGAACTTGAGGGCATGCTCCACAACACTCATGAAACCTTGCTTAAGGTTCATAAACTCTATCATATTAGCCTTCCTTAGCTCGATAGGAAAGAACTGGTTGAGGAATGCGACTTTGAACTCCTCCCAAGGAATGACATCATCATCTCTACTCTCTAGTTTCTATTGGGTGAACCAAATTTGGGCAACACCTTTGATTTGGTAGGTTGCTAACTCTGCTTTCTCCTTCGAATGGACCACCATGATAGATAGCACATGTTAGAACTCGTATTTTTGTTTATTAGAACCGTTATGGGAGTTTGGCACCAAAGTGACATTATTGAAAAGTTTGGGGCCAAAGTAAAATTTATGAAAGATAGTTCTAGAAGATAAGGTGGAACCCACTTGATTTGTGTTGGAATCTAATTAGGCCAAGTATGGTACACTTGGCAAGTTTTCAAAATTTATCTATGTGTATATATATGTATGAACAAAATCTTATTTCTTCTTGTTGCACTTAGCCAAGAAAAATCAAGAACCTTGCCAAGAAAAATCAAGAACCTTGAAGAAACTTCAAGAAACAAAATAGGAATTGTTGTAGAGAAAAATCAACCCATGGCCAAGAACTTGGAAATCCAAAATTTATTTTCTTCCATTCCAAAATTATTTTGATGTTACAAACCATATATTTTGAGTTCCCTAAGTAGCGTGGAGGTGTTAGTTGGGCAAGAAAATGCGTCTTTGTACGACTTTGGCGATTTTAACTCATTTGAGGAGTTGAAGAGGTAAGGTGGTATTTAGTGTTGTTTTATGTATTGTTAAGATTGTATGTATGTTGTAGTGCGCTAAATTGAAAAAAATCATGAAAGATAGCATGTTGGAGTGAGTTGTATAAGTTAAGGTTGGGGCCGAAATTAGTAGGTGCATGTATATAGTGTTATATTATATTGGAACTATGAATTTATGTTTATCTAGCATGAATATTATCCTTGTAGGGTAAAGAAAGCATTGGAGAATGTTTGGATATCATTTAAATGTGTATATAAGTGTGCTGTCCAGTTTTTGTAGATGTGCTAAAATGATGTTATTTAGTGTTATTATTGCTATTATGTCGTTGGAAATGATTTTTGATATTGTGGGTTATTGATTGTTATTATTGTTGGTCGATTAGAGCTGAGTTGGAATCTCGGGGTAGCATAATTTTAAAGGGAGGTTCTGCCGAAATTTTTATAGAATTAAGGCTAAATTTGGAATTTAACTCCGAGAAGTCTTTAGTTACTTAATTAACATTGTTATAAATTTTTTGTAGACTTTGGGCGATTTGAAGCATAAGTTGGAGTTGGTTTATACTTGAATTGTTTTGGAGAGAGTTTAAGGTATGTAAAGCATTTGTTTTATGGCGTGACTTAGTAAACTTAGTTAATGTTATGTGTTTCGTAAGATCCTTATTTCTTTGTAATTCGGGTTCGAATATATCCTATGTTCGCTTCTTGGTATTCTTATAGAAATTTACCTATATTTTTGACTCTTGGATAGTTGAATTCAATAAATTGTAACAATATGTAAGAATTTGATAAGTTCTGGGAGGATTTACCCTTTTAACAGTTAGAAGTTAGGTATTACTTTTCTTGACATACAAAACCACTAATCTCTATACCATGATTCACAAATCATCAGTACAATACATGACAGACCTATGTAGGTGTTTTGTGCCTCATGACTTTGAAAGAATGCTTAAGATATGTTCTATGCTTTAAATGTGAAAATATAAGAGTGTGTAGATTGATCCAATCCTTTCTGAAAAAGGAAGTTAATTAGTTTGGAAAACCATAAGTTCTAATTGTCCCAAAAATATA
>DF361059.1:40634-57663 GCA_000787875.1 Solanum virginianum | reverse complement strand
AATCATGCCGTTTAGAGGGTTCGAAGATAGGTCAAGACTTATCAAATTTTTCAAATTGGTTAAGGAAGTCATGAAGCTTAACGAGGAGCGCTAGTTAAATTATTTCCCCGCAAGTATAGGTACTGTAGATGAGTCAAATATCTAAGAGAATTGGAAATGAAGCCACTGAGTTTGTTTCCCGAAAGTGCTAGGAGAGTTAGTTTTGAACAATTGGAGATAGAATGAGGAATAGTCCCTACAAGATTGGCTAAGGTACTCAGAAAAAGCTCTTAAATGTTGGGTAGGATAAACCCTATGTTTGGTGGGAGGGTTCCTGATAGATTATTGTATAAAAGAGAAAGTACTCTTAACCCTGAAATGTTAAATGTCTCCATAGCAAGTGAACCACTAAAACTATTATATCCACGAACAAGTTCCTCCAACTCAACGAGATCTCTTATCTCTTTGGGTATTTCACCTAGCAGCACATCAAGAAACAATTAGTGAATTTAACTAGTTAGCATAAATTGTACTTTTGCTGTCACTTTGAATACATTACATGTTGGTTAAGTTGCCAATCTCCTGTGGTAAGGATCCCTTTAGATTGTTCCTCCATAGTGAAACAAGTTTCAACGAGGAGATATTGAATAGGGAGATCGGGATAGAGCTGGTGATCTGATTTTTCTCCACGCCTAACTCCACCAAATTAACAAGATTTTCAATTTCTACTGGAATTATCACTGCATTTAAGGTGTGATAAAAAATTGAGATTAGTATAAAAAAATACATCTAAACTATCCTTTTTTTTTAGCTTCATACCTAAACTATAGGGAGTGTGAGTTTTATACCTAAACTATCACATATTAGTTTGAGAAACACACCTCAATGGTGTGTGTAATACACTCTCAGATGGTGTAATGGCTATAGATACCCAAAGTATTGGAAGTTTGAGAAACACATCTCAGTGATGTGTGTAATACACTCTCTTCTATTGGAGAAAATTTTCCACGTGGCACGTCATATTGATAAAAATTAAATAAAATATTAATATTAGTTAAAAGTAAAAGATTAAAATATAAATATTCTTCCGAAGTAAAGAAGGGAGAAAAAGGCAATTAGCTATTGATGCAGAGATATTTGAGATAACTCTAGCTTTCCATGTTGTAGAAGTGACAACACAAATCAGGAGACACTGCAGAATACAGGATCTCACCTACTCCACTGCTTACCCGTGTACCCCCACCCACCCCTAACAATCCCAACCCTTTTATTTTTTAAAATCTCTTTTATAAAGTATTTTTAAAAAGTTCAAACTTCAACCCCTACTCCACTCCTACCTAAAAAATTGATTTTTTTAAAATAAATAAAATTCTATCCCACCTGCATCTAATCCTCCACTCCAAATTTATTTTTACCTTTTGTTTTTATTTTTTTAATAGATATGTACTCATATTTTTAGAAAATATTTTTTCTACTTGTTTATCGAATATAACAGAAATAAAAATTTATTTTTAAAAAAATCTTAAGACAAATAAAAAGAAAATTCTAAAAAAAAAGCGGAGGATTAAGTGGGTAGTCTAGAATTTTGTTTTATCGAATATAACAGAAATAAAAATTTATTTTTAAAAAAATCTTAAGACAAATAAAAAGAAAATTCTAAAAAAAAAGCGGAGGATTAAGTGGGTTGTCTAGAATTTTGTTTTCTAAAAAAATTAAAATAATATCTAGATTATTATTTTAAGAGGGAGATGAAGTAAATTTTTTTTAAAAAAATTACAATTTTTGTTCGGGGTGGGGGGTGGGGTGTGGTGGTACAGTGAGAGGAAGTGATGAGTTGGCGTTTGTTTTCTAAAAAAATTAAAATAATATCTAGATTATTATTTTAAGAGGGAGATGAAGTAAATTTTTTTTTAAAAAAATTACAATTTTTGTTCGGGGTGGGGGGTGGGGTGTGGTGGTACAGTGAGAGGAAGTGATGAGTTGGCTTAAGAAAAATACTTTGTATTTTATTTTATAATTTTTTTTGAGATAATAATACTTTAATATTTAATTTTAACTAATACTATAATTTATTTATTTTTTGTCAAGATGGAATATTTTGTCCATGTAAAGTGTGATGTGACTTTTAAAAAAAATAAAAGAGTGTAGTACACACGCCATAGTGAAAGTAGAATAAAAGATAGAAATGTGTTTCTCAAACTAATAAGTGATAGCTTATGTATGAAACTTACACTTCCAATAATTTAGGTATGAAACCCAAAAAAAGATAATAGTTCAGGTATGTTTTTTGATACTTATCTCTNTCAAGTTTTATTATTAGATAATAATTCATGAAAATATACAAAATAATTATTTATATGAATTTTGTGTAGCTTTAAGAATCATTTTAGGATTAAAATTTCTTTTACTAATTAACATTACTTACGTGATTGACTCTTGCTATGTGTTTCCGTTCTCTTTTCCGTATTCTACTTTTAGTTAAGGATAAATCTTGGAGTTGAAATTTCTTATTTATCCTTTTTATTAAAAAAAAATAATAAGCTAGTTTTTTTTATTAGTTATATAAGTTATTATTTTTAAAAGTCATCATTATTACCCCAATCTTTTAACCTTTCATTACTTATGGTAGAAGCTCAAAATTAACTAACTTAAATAACTTATTGTAGTAGCATTTGACCTCATAATAAAAACGTGTATTTTTTTAATTAGCATGTTCATGCATTAAAAAAAATCAAGGAGTTCTATTTGAATGCTTATTATAGTACATTTATTTTTATTCTCTATAACTATCGTTTATAATACTATTCACTTAAATATTACTTGTACCCATTTTTTCCTTTTAAATTATTTATTATTTTCTCTAAATATTCATCTTCATAGCCCATATCTAATTACATATCCAATTTCTATTTTTTATATCTACAACTCTCATATTTTTCATATTCATAACCTCTAAGTAATTAAAAACTATATATATATATATATATATATATATATATTCATATTCCTCTATTTTTATTTACATAAGTTTACGTTTTAGGTTTCATGAGACCCATTCCAAAATTATACATTTTATACTAAAGTTAATGTAGTGAAATACTTTTAGAATTACTGTACTACTTAATTCATATTTTAGTTTTATTCGATAAAGAAAACGTGAATTTTGATTAGTTGTGGGAGAAAGCGTAGACAAGGACTTAGAAAATTATGTATACTTATGTATTTCTTTTTTCATCTATATTATTATGATTAAAGACTTAAGAAGGATGTGTATGTTGCATTTTTTTCTCTGTTTATTATTTCTTTTGCATTTCTCTCTATTAGACTCTTTAATTTGTTTTTCTATGTTCTAATTATTGTAAGTCCACATTTTTATTTGGACTCAAATAAGCCATGTATGATTTTATTGGAAGTTTACTACTATTAACAAAAGTTCAAGTTTATGGACTATAGTTTGTTGCATAAAGGGAATCACTTTTAAACATTAAAATACTCCCCCTCATTTGGTGTTTTATGTTTCACTTTTGAAGATTTGGTTGTGTTTGTAATTATTATATTTTATTACTCATTGCATGCGTGTTTTTATAGAATTCGAATCATTTTAACAAATCTAAATTTTTTTAATATGGAATACACATGCAACATATATGTCCAAAAATTAGTACAAGAATTATGAGACAAAACATACCCGTGAAATGGTTGGTTCCAAGATACAATATCTCCAAGTTACTCAACCTTCCAATTTCACTATGTATTGGTCCAACAAACTCATTTTGTGATAAATCCAATATTTGAAGTTGTGAACAATTTAACAAGCTTATAGGCATATGACCATTAAACTTGTTTATTGATAGATAAAGTCCTTTGAGTATTGGAAGACCATTGCATAAATCATTGGGAAGATTTTCCGATAAGCTATTTTCTGTAACTATAATGATTTCGAGCCTAGATATATTGAAAATTGTGAATGGTATAGAACCAGTTAGTTGGTTATGTTGTATGGACAACTCTTTCAGGTTTTGAAGATTGCCAATCTCTTTCGGGATGTTTCCTTGAAGAGGATTAAAAGATATTTCTAAACTCTCCAACCTTGAGATATTCGAGAGTGACTGAGGAATATAACCCGTGAAACTGTTATTCCTAAGATCTAGAACTGTAAGTTAGTGTAAGAACCCAAACCAAGAAGGAATTTCCCCTCTGAAGTTGTTGACACTTAAATCAAGAAACTTAAGCTGATGTAAGCATGCTATTTCTTGAGGCAAATTTCCCTGAAAATTGTTGTTTCCCAAGTCAAGAGAAACAAGAAATGTGAGATTTCCAAAATCACAGGAAATACTGCCTGTAAGAGCCATGTTGGAAAGATTCAATGACTTTACTCGTTGGTGACGAGAATCACAACTGACTCCTGTAGGAGCAACTATGTCCTTTGTGACACCATATGTGGCTAGTAAATTTGAGATTTCTCTTGAGTGTTTACTTGAGCCTTTCCTTGTTTCTACTCTTATTAGTGCATCTATTATAGCCGAGAGAGTCTATAGAGATTGTGTAGTGTCCATCTACCATAGGGATACTCTTGGTGATTTGATTGAGTTAGAGATAGTTAACTTTGATATAATTCTTGGTATGGACTTGCTTCACGCCTGCTATGCCTCTGTTAACTGTAGAACTCCGGCTGTCAAATTTCAGTTTTCGAATGAGCCTATCATAGAATAGAAAGGAGATTCTGTTGTGCCTAAGGGTAAGTTTATTTCCTACCTTAAGGCTAGAAAGTTAATCTCTAGAGGATGTATCTATCACCTCGTGTGAGTTAAGTCTGATGATATGGAGCTTCTTACCCTTGAGTCCGTCCCAATTGTGAGTGAGTTTTCGAAAGTATTTTCTAAGGATCTACCTGGAGGCCCTCCTGATAAGAAGTTTGACTTCAAAATTGATGTTCTTCCTGATACCTAACTTATCTCGATTCCACCTTATAGGATGGACCTTGCTGAGTCGAAATAATTGAAAGAGCAACTAAGAGATTTGTTAGAGAAGGGTTTTGTCAGGCCGAGTGTTTCTCCTTGGGGTGTTCCTATCCTATTTGTGTACATATAACAATAGTTATCATGCAATCATTCAGATTGCTCCCCATGATGCTTTGTATTGTAGAAGATAAAGGTCACCAATTGGGTTGTTTAAGGTTGGAGAAGCAGAGTTGATTGGACCCAATCTTGTCTATCAGTCGATGGAGAAGGTAAAGGTCATTAAAGAGAGGTTGAAGACTGCACAGAGTCACTAGAAATCTTACACCGATGTGAGGAGGAGAGACTTAGAGTTCGAGGTGAATGATTGAATATACTTGAAAGTGTCACCCATGAAGGGTGTCATGAGATTTGGGAAAAAGGGGAAGCTAAGTCCTTGTTATATTGGTCCCTACCAGATTGTGAAGAGAATTCAGAAGGTTGCTTATGAGTTAGAGTTACCTTCAAAGAACAAGATTCATTCAGTATTTCATGTCTTGATGTTGAAGAAATGCTTGGGAGATCCTGCCTTGGTAATCCTTATTGAGAGTAGTGGAGTAAAGGATAGTTTGTCCTATGAAGAGATTACAGTCCAGATCATTCATCGTCAGGTTCGCAAGTTGAGAACCAAAGAGATTGCCTCAGTCAAAGTCCTCTAGAGAAATCAATTTGTTAAGGAAGCCATGTGGGAAGCTGAGGAAGACATGCAACCTAAATACCTGCATCTATTTATGCTTTGTGATGAGAATTTAGAAGTTAATGTCCTTACTCTTGATTTGAATTGATTTGTTCATCCCTGAGTTGATTTGTCTATTTTTGAGTCTGAATAGCGATTGTCTAGATTATTGATGGGTCATTAGTTTGATTGGTCGATTAAGTATTAAGTGGAGTCTTAATTGTTATTCGTGCCTTGATGTCCATCCTTACTCTTCATTCGATGACGAATTGATTCTAAGGGGGAGATAATATAACACCCAATAAAATTACCAAAATACCCTTATATGAGAGACGTGCGCATAACTTATCGTGCCAAACTCCAATGGCAAATTCGAGACCAGAAATACAATTCGCATAAAAGACTGAGTTGGAAAATGGTATTGGTTGGTTTTTAGAGGAATCAAATTAAAAAATAATTTTTTGAAGTAAAAATGATTTTTAGAATAAGTGTGCGACAGGCCCGTGATACGGATCTACCATAGAATTACACTTAGACTTGGTCCCAATATTTTCTACGGGATTAGAAAACTCAATTGGAGAATGTTTTGTGAAAAACCTCAAAAAAACACCCGGTCCGCTTCGCGGACTAGGCCTTCTCGAGGCGAAGTTTTTTTCCTTATTTCATGAGGGGCATTCGGGACTTTTTCCAACCCCTCCTAAACTTAAAATGTGATCTAAATGGGTCATTTTAAGCATAAAAAAGGGGTTTTAATCCACATTTCTAAGTCTTTTCTAAGTTTCTAACAAAGGCTAGGGCTAAAGAGGAGAGAAGATGAGCGAGAATTCAAGAGATTAAGGAGAGTTCTCATGAGGTTAATTGTCAAAGCTTCATACAAGTTATGTAAGGCTACCTAAAGCATTGAGTTGAGTTCATTCACACGTCCCTTCGTCTACTTAAGTTGAGTTTGCAAGTAAAAATCGAATAATGCAAATCCTGTGATTTTAAGTTCAAAGTTCTTGCACTTGTTTGAGTCCTCATGGATATACTTGAGTAAATTGATGAGTTGCATTGGTATTACCATGAAATAGGAATACTAATGATATGCTTGATAGTCTAGCCCTAACTCTTATTGTTTTCCTTGTATGCTAACTAAATTGAGATCATGAATCTAATTTTCTAAGCTATTTAAGTTGATTCTCAGGAGTACATTTTCTTGTTATACATATGCACATGATGAGCATATAATATATCTTATGTGTTGAACATGATTGATATGATCTAAACTGACCATAATAGTAGAGTCTTTCGTGATCTGAGTTGAAGTCTTGAGTTGCATTGCAAGGTATGTAATTTAACTACCCCACCCAAACTCTAAAGCATCAAAATTATGTTTGAGTAGTTTTGCCTCTAGATTCTAATAACCTCAAGGTCTGAAACCTCTCTAATCGCTCCTGAAAATCTCAGAGGGCCCAATCTGAGAATGTAACAAAGCACCCGTTGATCCTTGTAAGGTTTGATGCCCTCTATAATATCTATCTAGCGGGTAAGGGTTGCATGCTCAACTAGAGTGAGGGCTAGAGGCTGTATGGGCTGCGTTGGTGGCAGTAGTGTCAATTGTAAACCCTCTAGGGTGGTAAGCAACCATACCATGGCCACCTAAATTGCAAGTGTCATAATAGGGGTGACTATTATGGAACTATAGATGATTAGCAAGATAATAGAGGTGGCAAACTGGATAGTAGAGGCTATTCTAGGGTAGGTCGTCAGGGTTATTTCTTTGTCGCTTTATAATTATCAGAGGTTGAGGCTTCAGATGATGCTATTACAGGTACTATCACTTTATGCCAGCAGTTGGCTTTAGCTTTACTTGATTTCGAGTCCACGTACTTCTACATATCTATTTATTTTTCTTCTCATTTAGGAGTGAGTTCCGAGCCTTTTCCATCCTAGTTTCATGTTTTGATGCTGGTAGGAGATTATTTAGCAATGGATCAGGTATGCAAATAATGTATGGTTACTCTTTAAAGAGTTGATGCCTGGGTAGACTTGATATTTTTAGATATACTTGATTTTGATATTATCCTGGGTATGGACTAGTTAGATCCTCATCATGCTATGTTAGATTTTTACCTTGGCTATGCCTGATATACCTCCAGTGGTGCGCCAGGGATCCATTAGCCATGCACCGGTTGGTATTATTTCTTATGTTCTATTTTAGAGATTGGTGTCTGCTATATTTGGCGTTTGTTCATGATAAGGCAGTTGAGACTCCTCCTGTTAGTTCAGTTCCTGTAGTTCATGAATTTCTAGATGATTTCCTACTAATTTGCACGGGGCTCCTCTGGAGAGAGATGTTCATTTTACTATAGAGGTCGAACAAGGCAATAATTCCATTTCTATTCCTCCCTATCGGATGGCCCCTACCAAGCGTAAAAAGCTTAGTGTTCAGCTTCAAGGTCTTCTAGAAGGGTTTTATATGGTCGACTATTTCTCATTGGGGTGCCCCTATCCTATTCGTGAAGAAGAAGGATGGGACGTTTTGAATGTGTATTGATTATAGGCAATCGAATAAAGTCGCTGTGAACAACCATTAAACCCTGCCTCATATTAATAACTTATTTGATCAGCTATATGGAGCCTCTATGTTCTCTAAGATAGATGTAAGGTTTGTTTATCATCAGCTAAGCGGTTAACCCATAAATACATGTAGGAGATAATCTATCATCATAGGATACCAATAGATATCATATCAGACTATGGTTCACAATTTACCTCCAGCTTCTAGAGAGCTTTGCAAAGAGATTTGCGCACTCAAGTTGACCTAAGCACACATTTCACCCACAAAATGATGGTCAGTCAGAGCGTACTATTAGGGTTTTAAAGGATATGTTACAAGCCTATGTGTTAGAATTTGGTGGTCAGTGGGAACACTACTTATCTTACATAGAGTTTGCATACAATATTAGATACCATTCCAACATTCGGATGTCCTTGTTCGAGGCTTTATATGGTAGATGATGCCGCACATCAATTGATTGGTTTGATTCTACAGAGCCGAATCCTTATAGCATAGATATGCTTATGAGGCTCTATCTAGTGTTTAGGTGATTTAGGACTGGCTGAGGTGAACCTAGAGTCGACATCAGTGTTATGCCGATCGCAGATGCCATTTCTTATGCTTCGAGGTAGGCGGCAAGGTGTTCCTGAGAGTGTCGCCCTTAAAGGGGGTGATGAGATTTGGTAGGCGGGGTAATCCTAGTCCCCTACACATTAGTCTATTTGAGATTCTGAGGTGAATTGGTCTAGTTGCATATGAGTTAGCCTTTCATCCTACTTACTTAGCTATACACCTAATTTTTCATGTGTCTATGCTACTCCGATATATACCAGATGAGTCACGTGTACTACAGTATAACTCAATTATGCTAGAGGACCGCTTAACTTTCATTGAGGAGCTAATAGCTATATTAGCCAGAGATGTTAGATAGCTTCGCTCCAGAGCCATACTAATGGTTAAGTCTAGTGGTGATATCGATCTGTTGAGGAGGCCACCTGGTAGATGGAGCAGGATATGCAGGATCAGTTCCCCAGTTTGTTTGATTCCTCAGGTATGCCTTAATTATTACTTTCGCGGACGAAAGTTATATTTTAGTAATAGATGTTGTAATAACCCTCTAGGTCATTTATGTGTTTCTTTTCATTTTCCAAAAGCATTTCTATAGCACCTCAAGTCATTTATGACTTATTGGCGTTGATAGGTCGATTGCTTCATCATTCATTTGTATTTTATGCAGTGTTTTCATGTTAGAAGGCTAGTTAAGTTTAAAATGCTCACTTTTGGGTGAAGTTCTAGTAAACGACCTCGAAACGGAATTCTGACTGTTTCCTCAGCTTCAAAATGGCTAAATTAGGCTAGAAGCATGGTTGTCTCAAGACTTGAGATTTTTTATGTGAGTTTAAAATTCTTTTAGTAATTATAGCCTGAGAATCAGCCAATAATTAACTTTTATCAACATCCTTGGTAAATGTATTCGACTAAAAATTTTGACAGCACGGTTAGCTCTCGAACATCGAGTTTGGTCTAGAATGACCTTTTATTTGGTTCTCGAGGTTTCTGAATGCATTTTGACCCCCTTTGTAGATTTTGATATTTGGAAATGGACCTACACATGATCGTAGTATCCTACGATGGGAATTTGGACTACACCATTGACTCTGGAATGCCATGTTCAATCAGATTAATATATGGTTTGTATTTTCGAATTTGAATGAGGCCAAAGCATCAAAATTAAGTTTGAGTAGTTATTGAAGTCTAAGGCAGCGCACCGATATGGCTGAATGACAGGCCGCCATGTGGAAGGCGACAAAAAAAAGAAAAAAAGGAAAAAAAGTTATATATTCCAGAAATTCATAAATTCAAGCAGAGCAACTTCAGACATCCATATCTCATACGATTTTGTCCTGATTTTGGCGATTCAAAAGGCTAGCTTGTGTATTTTTTCGAGAGGAACATCATTAAAATATCATAAAATAGTTTTAGCATGCTGTTTGAGGTGAATTCACTATTTAAATTTTGTATATTGAAGTGATATTTTGAGAATTTTGACATACGATTTCTTATCTGAATTGAGTTAGATTTTTGTGAATTTTAGGTCTACTATGTATGTTTTTGTGAGATGCACGCCATGGTAATGTCAAAATTGATTGAAAAAGCTCCTTTTGGTGCAAAAATTTTATTTTTAATGTTGTCTATGTTAGTTTTGTTTTTTGAAAAATTCAAAATGCGATAATTCGGTCATTTTTAATTGATTTTTTGTGAAATTTGAGTCTAAATTTAAGAGTTTTTTGAGTTGTACACAGTGATGTTAATGGATTTTTCTGAAATTGCTCAATTTGAGAGAAAATTAAGGTAAAACTAGTTGCCATATGTAGTTTTTATCAAAAAAACTTATTTTCATATTTAATTGTTTAGTATTGTTTTAGGCCTCTGTTTGAGTTGTAATTTGAAATATAAGTTTGGGTAGTCGTGAGGTTTATTTTACAGGGTTGGGTTTTAATTTTAGATGAAGGGCCCACCTTTCTCGATGGGCTCATAATTAACTCATTTTTCATATTATTGAGATATTAATATAAAAATGATCATATTGACGTCATGACACTTGTTTTAATAGTTTGATAGCATTTTGAGATCGCTAAGAGGAGTACAAGCCCTGTGGATTAAACAGAAGCACGCGTGATCGACATCTAGGTAGGCTAGGTTTTCCTTTCTTGTTAGACTAAGTTAGAATATGTAAATATCATATGGATGGCCTAGATAATTATTGGACTAGCTGGATTAAAGGTTGTATTTATTGTAGTTGATCTATTAAGGGCCATAATTGCTAAAATTGATCTATTAAGGCGCTATATTGTTACTGTTGGCTTTTAGATGCTGTAATTGCTAGATCTTGGCTTGTTAAGGTTGTATTGGTCAAGTTTAACCTGTTGAGACTGGTTATGAGCTATATATCATTATTTTGTTATAGTTCTGGTTATGTAGTGATTATTGGGCCTTAGCCTAGGCTTAGGCTAGTGATGTCTTAGACTTGTACTGTTCAAAGCCAGTTACGTGTTATGCACTCACTCAGTGTGACTTGAGAGACATAGATCCTTGTAGAATAGCATAGCATACTTGGGTCTAATAGAGTAAAGACTCAGGAAAGACTGTGACATGGCAAGGCTCAGTTGCACAGTATTGTAAAGGCGAAGCCATGGTACACTCGTGGCTGGAGTCCACATTGTACACCACCATCAAAGGCGGTCATGGCAAGAGTCCACATTGCACACCATCGTTACAGACATTCGTGGCTAGAGTCTTACTGAAGACCTTGTCAGACCACAAGGCCCTGGTTGACTATAATCTCGGCTGGAGGCCATAATAGGATCATGATCTGTGCAGGAGTCCCAACGTGTTTATAGCTAGAGTCCCGATGTGTCTAGGGCTGGGTCTCGATATGATTCGAGGTTCATGGCTAGATCAAGTTACTACACCAGTGCCGAGGTCACTTATGCATCCTTCAGTTGGGACTCTTATGATTATGCAACATTGTTAGACTTGTTACTAATATACCTACTATACACCATTTTTGTGTGTGGGTATACCTTCTGAGCTTATGGGGTGCGATTGGCGTATAGGCTTAGTCAATAAGGCCTTATACCTATGTAAATCACTTTAGTGTTGTCCATATTTGGGTTACATCAGTTAGGACATATATGCATTACTTGTTCTACTAGATTTGAGTTATTTTGAATCTATAGATATGTATTACTTGGTTTTGGTAGAAAATTGTTGTAGAATTATATTCTGGCTTATTCCAACTTTATTTACTATTTTTACTCAGTCAACCTATAATGCCTACTAGGTACCTCATTTCTAGTACTCACCCTATAATCTGTATCTACTTCATGATGCATGACTTGGACGAGCCAGCATCGTTGATTTTGTTGTTGTTGTTGTTACTACCCCTGAAGAATTGTGGTGAGCGTCAGATGATCTTGGATCTTTCTAGTCTCCTTTTGTATCAGTGGGGCCATCTTTTGATACCAGAGACTAGAATTGTATTAAGTTTTGGTCTTGTATATACTTGTATATGTCGTTTTTGGTTGAAAGTTATATCCAATCTATAGTAGCTCTATACAATTGACTTCTAGGTTCTGGGAAGGTGATTCCTTGGTTGTGTAGTTGCTATAGCTATAGATTTGTATATATATTGAGCAGGTTAGCTTGTTTTGATGTCTCTACCCTCACACTTGTAACTAGTCATTTCACTTTATGTGTTAGCTTACCTATAGGCGGGTTATATTTAGATGCCATCATGCCCCGTAAAGTCGGATCATGACAGTTAGATTCTAGAATTTCTTATTACTTTTAGTTTTTCTACTCAATTAGGCTATAATGCCTACTGGATACCTATATTTTGATACTCATACTGCAATCTGCATCTATTTTCATGATACAAGTTCGAGTACCAACCACCACCATTGATATTCAAGCCTACAGAAGCATGTTTATATTTTGTGGCTCATCTTTTGCTACTTGAAACAAGTTTATCTGTATGTGTATATTTTTTTAATCAATTATTGAGCCTTGTACTCTTTATTAGTGGCTTTATACTTGTGACTTCCAAGTTTTGGATACATAAATATAGACATAAATACATTTACACACACACACACATATATATATAGGCGTTGCTTCCAGTGTAACTCATATTGTATTAATTTATTGCCTATGCTTAGTTTCTACCTTAAAATCCTTTATTTGTTGTTCTGGGTTATGGATTTGGCTTACCTACTGTCGGTTTATGGTAGATGGCATCATGACTCGAGAAATCAGGTCATGACATTAAGAAGTCATTATCTATTTGAATTACCTTTTCCATCTTCAACTCTATTCAATAGCTTTCTGCCTTTATTAATTGTATTTTTTCCCAACACTATTCAATTCTTATAGCACTCCTGCCATTGAAAAAAGACATGGTTAAAAATGGATTGAAAATTATCTTTTAGATAAAGTTACACATTCTATGAATATAATGACGCTCTTGATGCCATTCTTGGTTTTGTAAACAATGATGCAACTAAAAGGATTGAAAGAATTAACTAAAAATTGTCTCTCAATATTGTTCTTAAGCATATAAGCACTTTAAATAACAAAAGCAGATGCCGAGTTGGCTCCTATGTCGCTAGCTATGCTTGGCCCCTCTGTAGCACGTCCCTTACTATAAATAAAATAACATAAATAAAATACTATAGATAGAGGAATGGTGGTTTGTCCTTGGAAGATAGGACTCCCCACAACAAGCAAATATCAAGATCCAAGCTAGGCGTTGTACGGTGGATAAATGTAGTCCTCGATCCCTACATGGTTAGATCATGTAGGCAAAAGTATGTTTTAGTATATTTGAATGTCCTATGTATGCGGGTATGAAATGCATCTGACTTACTAAACCTGTATTTAATGTTGGATGACAAGGGCACATAATATGGAATGAGATATATAGCAAGAGATATAATATACGATATGCCATGAGACCAATGATGCATGAAATGCACAAATGCTCATATATAGTGGGGATGTAACCATAACTGACATCTCAAATTCACATGAGCTATTACCTAAACTTGCCCGATGTTGACCTCCTATCGAGTGAGGGAAGATTACTTACCAAAGGTAATCTACACCACACCTTATAACACGACCATTTTGGTGTGAGTGCAACCATCCTTACGACCTAGCCATTTCAGAAGAATTTCTATTTCATTTTATATCATATTAATAAATGAATAACCACCCCTTACGATCGGATCATTTCGGTGATGGCTATAATTCCTATGCTAGCATACAGTTCAAGGAAAGGGAGAAGACCCGTGGGGATAGCCCTGAGCCCCAATACATCGGTGCTAAGTCAAATATCTCACGAGAATATTTATACATATATATGCTTTTAGCGAGGCAATAGTCATTTCAAATCATTTCAATGCACATTTAGGCTCAAAAACTGAACATTCTTAATAATCGTTCATTCATGGTCTAAAAAGCCAAATCATAACTCAATATCATATTTCTCATGCGTTGGAATAGATCATTTATCAACCAATATGGTGCAAGCACCCAATATGCTAAATGACTTATGTGATCACATTCTTGTCATAACCAATATGTGAGCTTAACTCATCGAAATCATTTCATAAAAACATATGGGAGCCTAAGCCACCATAATTTCATTAATCTAATGCTCCTGAATGCATATGCTATGAATGAGATGTGAATAGAATGGGTAATAGAGATTCAAACTTAAATCAATAATACATTATGAAATTCAAGTAAAGACATAAGTAAAATTCATATTTAAATCATAATATAGATCATTCATGCACAAATCAAGCTTAAAGGGGACATGCACATTCATAACTTCATAATCGTAATGCAAATAATCATATTAGTGCTTAAATCAACTTAAAATCACCAATAATGCATAGGACATAATTCAATTAAATTTAATGAACACTAATATTGAAAACCCATATTTAAAGTAAGCTAAAATTCCTGAAAATCACTTGAAAAGAGTTTGTGTCTTCTAGGTTAAAAGGGACTAAGAATCAAACCCACATACCTTAGCTAATAAAGAAGATTCAAGAAGAAATTTGGTGAAGAAAGAGATCTTCCTTGATTCCTAAGCTTAATTCCCACTAGAGTTCTTTAAGAGAGACTTAAAAGAATTTTTAAATGTGAGGAATGAATTTGAATGAGAGAAATAAAGTTTGGGTCATTAGGAAGCGTCTAGGTAGCATAGGAAGTCACAAAAGACCCTTAAGATAAACTATAATTATGAAAAATACCATTAATGAAACAAGTTGAAAAATTGAAAAACGCCGCCTATTGGAGGACTATATGGTCCGTTACATGCTATACGGACCGTATACTTGTCCGTGATCCAACACTTGGGAAAACTTCTCTTCACCAAGGTCCAAAATGGTAATCCTATACTTAGAACTTGTCAACAAAATCATCCATACAGAGGGCCACACGGGCCGCACAAGGTCACACGGTATTATTGCTATTAGTTCTCACTAGGCATATGCTCTTATTGATCCTGGTTCTACGTATTTGTATGTATCCCCATCTTTTGCTATATCTTTAGAATGATGAGTTTAGACTCTTAATATGCCATATATATTTGTGACTCCCCTAGGGAAGACTTTATTAGTTGATAGAGTGTATAGGGATTGTATTAAATTTGTATGGGCCAAGGACATAATAGTTTCTCTATTAGAGTTGTCGCTAACTGACTTTGATGTATTTATGGGCATGGATTGGTTAGCATCATATTATGCTTTGGGTGATTGGTATGCTAAACTAGTATATTTTAAATTCCCTAGAGAACCATCTTTAGTATGGAAAGGCATGACTCCTCTGACACGAGGATGGTTGATTATTACGCTAAACTAGTACATTTTAATTTCCCTAGAGAACATCTTTAGTTTGGAAAGTCATGACTCCATTGAGACGGGGAAAGATAAAATCTTATGTAAATGCACGTGGAATGATTAATCATAGGTACTTTGATTTTATTACTACTGCATATGATACTGGTGGGAAGGATGTTCCTATCGATAACATTCCAGTTGTACGAGATTTGTTGATGTGCTTCTAGAAAACTTACCTGGGCTACCTCCAATGAGAAAAATTAAGTTTAGAATTAATTTAGTGCCTGACACTCAACCTATCTCTATTCTTCCATATCGTATGGTTCTAGCTAAGTTGAGAGAATTGAAGGTCCAATTCCAAGAGTTACTTGATAAGGGGTTCGTCTGGCACAGTGTGTCGCCTTGTGGTGCCCCAGTGTTATTTGTGAAAAAAGAAAGATAACACGATAAGAATATATATCGATTATAAGCAGCTGAATAAGGCAGCAATCAAGAACAAATACATGTTGCCACATGTTGATGATCTATTTGATCAGATGTAGGGTGCTACTCACTTTTCCAAAATTGATTTGAGATGAGGTTATCATCAGTTGAGAATAATGATCAAAGATATCTCAAAGACAACCTTTTGAACCAAGTATAGGTACTTTGAACTTTTGATGATGTTTTTCGGATCAAAAAATGCCCCTGCAACATTTATGGACCTCATGAATAGGGTATTCAAGCCATACTTAGACTAGTTTGTGATCGTATTCATTGATAACACTTTGGTCTACTTTTGAGATGAGGCTGAGCATAAACATCACTTGAGATTTGTATTGTAGACACTTAGGGAACATAAGCTTTATGCTAAGTTCTCAAAATGTGAGTTTTGGTTGGGACTCGCCAGTTTGAGAAATTATGATTAATATTCGATTCCCTGACACATAGTCATGCGACACTGCTTTGCCCAGGAGCTGGCTAGAATTTTCTTCACTTTGTTGCACCAATATTTTTTTTATCTTCAATACCACTCTTACCTGCCTCTGCATCTAATTCTTTAAGTGTTCCATTAGCATGGAGGGTTTGTGGAGGGTTTCTCAAAGATAGCCACTCAATTGACACGTTTAACTAAAAAAGGTATGATTTTTCAATGGTCAAATGGATGTGAAGAGAGTTTTCAAAAATTAAAGACTGCATTGACTACAACTACTATTTTGACTCTACCTATGGTAAAGGGTGATTTCACCATTTTTATTGTGATACGTCTAAAGTTGGTTTGGGATGTATCTTAATGCAAAATGGTAAAAGTTGTGACTTATTCTTCTCGACAGCTAAAGATTCATGAGAAGAATTATCCAATGCATGATTTAGAGTTGGTTGCAATCATATTTGCACTCAAAATGTAGCATCACTACCTTATTTTAATCAAGCTAGGATATTCTCG
>DF361059.1:30250-40578 GCA_000787875.1 Solanum virginianum | reverse complement strand
TTTAATCAAGCTAGGATATTCTCGATTTGTATGACATTGATTTAATTGTCAAGTTGAGCTATATAAAATAGTTAACTATAAACAGTATAGATGTTGAGGTTAATTTATTAGTTTCCTGTAAAGCAAGATTATGTTCTGTTGAGTGTCCACGACTAGCAAGATTTATAAGTTTCCTGTAAAGCAAGAAGTTTGAAGGTTATCATACTGACTACTTTTACTAGCTAGGATCTTCATTAATTTTGTTTTTTTGAAAAATATATTTGGCTTATGACTTCAATAAAAGAGACATTTAGTGGCAATAGATTTTTTCTTTTACCACAAACCATTTAGCAGCAGTTGAGTTAATGTCATTGCCATTAGGGTTTCTAAAGTCTTTATTGAAATTTATATAAAGTATGGGTTATAAATGTCATAATTATTATTGTTGCTAAATATGATACATATTTTTGTTAAGTAATTGCTGCTAACTCCTTTATTTGCTATAGTGTATTAGAATTAAAAAGGATACTAGGTGATTCTTGGTTGTGTCACATTGATATTTAGAATGTCTTACAATTATTCTAGAATCTTTGTTAACTCCAACTTTCATCGAACCTACTCTTACATCCTTGTGTATGGCATACGTAGAAGTGCTAGAAGTTTAAGTTTACTCATAGGTGTCACATTATTTTTTTTAAATGAATTTATACCACTAGACATAGCATTTACCAGCTTTTTATTGAAAGAAAAAACCTCAGTAGGAACAATTGCAAGCAGGAAGGGCTAGACCTTATCTTGTCAAACCTAATAAGTTAACGAACCTCTGCTAATTAATTAATAATGAGCATAAAGAAAATAAGAGCTAGAGAGAACTAGGTATTCTATGATCATCACAGAGTTAATACACTCTATGATACTTAAATAAAGTAAAAATGTAAAAGCCAAGAAGAAAGTTGAGTTATCAACCTTAAACTTCTCTTTACAGATGTATGAATTAAAAAAGATAGATAGCCTATCTAAATCAATTAGAAGTATTTCCCTTTTGTACTTTTCTTGAAGTTTATCCAACAATATTTGATAGTTTACCACTTCTTCCTAGATTTAGTGAGTTTAATCGGATATATTGATACTATTCTGTGGTTCTACTTTGTCAGTCGCATAGGTAGGTGCCTTGGAATAAAATCCCCCATCACTTTACCATCCCAATTGTCTGCTGCCTTCCATGTGTTTTCTTTTATTTTTTCTACTTCTACTTCTTTGATACTTAGGTGAGATTTCTCCATCCCTAGCAATTTTATCAAAATATATATCCAACATAGTATCTTCCTCGTTCTCATCAAAACAATCATCACCCAAATCAATAGCATAGGCATCAATATGACTATCTCCCAATGCTAAATTCTTTAATTTATTCTTCTTTGAGATGGAACTTTTAGTCCCACATTATGAAGCTTTTGGGCTTAACTTGCTATCTAAAAAAGGAGGTGCAACATGTTTCTTATCCTTGATTTTTTTAGCAATATCATGGGACACTTCATTCTTTTTTTTATCCTCAATTTTTTGCCCAAGTTATGCATCCATAGATTGGTTAATTTGTCGATTTGAAACCACAATGAGTCGCTCTTAGAATCCAACACGTTAGCTAAATTTCCAATTTGTTGACTAGGAGAAGATCTGAGTATTTCTTGCTGTGAAAACTCGCCAGTTTGAGAAATTATGATTAATATTCGATTCCCTGACACATAGTCATGCGACACTGCTTTGCCCAGGAGCTGGCTAGAATTTTCTTCACTTTGTTGCACCAATATTTTTTTTATCTTCAATACCACTCTTACCTGCCTCTGCATCTAATTCTTTAAGTGTTCCATTAGCATCATTTTCCTAACTTCCAGCCTATCTATATTAAGTTTTTAGCATTGAGATGATCATGAAGATCACCTTGAAATTCTTTTACCTTATTATTAGCTTCATTGACCATGACATCAACTTGACCCATGATGAGAGCTCGACAATCAGATCTCTATGACCCTGATGTTTACATATCTTACAATAATATGGAAAATAATCTTGCTTGACTTTTTGCCATATATTTGTAATCTCGCCAGTGATTAGTCCATGAATTGAACCACAAACTTAATCAACTTACTAGTTTTTGGAAAGATTGAAATATAATCTTCCTTAAAGTGAAGCACAGCTGTAAGTGTCGATGTTCTAATAACCCGATGTTACATTTACCCTTACGACCTAATTGTTGATGCAATATTTTTTGTAGATCTGGAAGTTTTGGCAATTTGACAATGAGATATTTAAAGTTCTCCTTCATGATAAAGCTTTCAAGCTCTTTGGAGTCAAAAATCACTGTAGGTTCTCAATGTCGAAGAATGACTGGTTTGAGAGATTTCTCACTAGATTGTTGGTTCCCGTTGATCCCTAAAGCATATGTAGGTCTTGTATAGGATTAGTGTTTGACTCTTCCACGGCCATAGGCTAGGGAGAGATCAAAGCAGTCATGGCTACTATTCACGCCATATTACCAGAGAGAGGAGAGAGCTTTTGAGGTTAAAGGTTTTTTTAGTCGAACAATATTATAAGCATATGTGTCATGTATTTTAGACCATCTTATTTTTTTTGTTTGAGCATGCTCCTTCTATATATTTATGAAAATATGATATGAATAAAATGTGATTAATTTCATTTGCAAAGTCAAGTTTGAGTAAGTATTATATACACTATCACTGCATTTTATGGTGTAATTTTAGGTCCGTTAAGTGATTATTGTTTAGCTCATTTAGATACAGATGGAGAGATATAATTCTGAGAAAAATGCACTATTTGACTTAAATGAACCAAGCAACTATACTTTTGTTGTGAGTGACTTTGTCAGTGGCCACTATACTACTCAAACAGTTTCATTTTCTCCGAGCAGACAATTTGATGGAGCTTCTCGTACTATGAGTGACTTCGTAGGTAGTGTTAAAAACACTGGAGTTATACCATTAGAAAGCATCCAAGGAGCTCTTTCCAAGCGCAAAACTTATGGAATGGTCCAACAACTCTTCTTATTGATCCTATCGAATCAGCTCTTCTCATTAATCCTATCAAATCGAGGGAGCTAGGTCACAGGGATAATCCTATTGTTATTGAGGTTAGCATTTGACATACTTTATCTAGTATGATTTTATTTTCATTTTACCATTAACTTCTTTAATAGTGTTCTGATATGAAGAAGACATAACCTATGATCTCCACTTGTTACCCTAATCCATATTACACTCTTATGAGTATCTCAAATTGCTTATGTCAGGATATGTCTATTCTTATTTCTTTTAGTTATCAAAAGTAATCTTGATGTACATGTTGGATATACTATTTGTTTTAATACATACCATTCACACAATTATTGCTTCTGAGAGTTTAAAGTCACAGGATGATGAAGAAGATGACCATGATGGCATTTTCTATGAGGGGGACATGTCATACGAGGTAAACAATACATGATCTTGTGATATCATAGAGTAATTTTATCAAATAATGGGTGGTTTGTATTTTAGGCTTTGTTATCATTCCAAGAGCATATTGGTGGCATAGGAACTAGATTGAAGAAGAATGTTATTTCTAAATTTCTGGAGCAGATCAAGTATCAATCAATCAAGATGAAAAATCGCAGTGACTCTTGTAGCATATGTTTGGTAAGGAGCATGAAGCTTCCCTCGACTTTTAATCTTGTTTGCAACCTTGTTCAACTGTATGCTTTTTTATTTTGGTATGTACAGGCCACTTATGACGACAATAAAGAACTAGGAAAAATTAATTGTGGACATGAATTCCATTATCAATGCATCAGCAAGTGGCTGAAGATCAACAATTCTTGTCCTATTTGCAGAAGGATTGCTTTGAATCTATGAGATAATAATTTCTCATGAATCTTACAACTTTTTTTTTGTGACGTATACTTTGGTAGAGTTCATGGTTCATAAATTCAACTCTTTGTGCCACCTTTTTTTTAGATTAATCATGTCTATCAGATGATCACATCATCTGATCTCTAAGAAAGTATTTTTATAAAATTGTTATGATATTTTTCAGAGATGTTGCTTGATTTGTTCATTACATTTTGCGTACTTGTGTGTTTAAATTTAGATATTCAAGTTGAGAACACATGTTGGTTTAGTACCACTACATTTATAAGTTTTATATTGCGCATCTAAGATCACATAAAGCTATGTTCTCTCAAGAGGCAAATTGATGGTTGTTCTGTCACTCCAACATCAGAGAGAGAGAAGAGTGAGGGATAAGTGGTTGTTCCCCACACTGTTAGTACACCTTGATCTTTATTTTTTTATATTGTTTTGTTACATTCTTAGTCACATGACATTTAGTTGGGTTTTTTGACCACTTTCCAATCTTTCTTAACCACCTTCAAGAAATTCTGGTAGTTTGTCCAGAAGTTAAAAAACTTGAATGATTTCATAACAGGCTTTTCTCATAAATTAGGTGCATGATCTAACCCTTAACCACCTCACCAAATGATGAATTACACTTGAAGGATATCTAAAAATTCCTGGTTCACCAACTCTCTATCCAGCCTCTTAAAAATACGATCATCTTCAATTCTCTCATTCCAACATGTGTAAGAGCTTCCCATGAATTTCAATTTCAATAGTGCATATTATGAATACAATTTGCAAAATCCACTGATTCAGTAGTAGTAAATGGCAGGCCTCCTTGCTTTTCTTCTTCTGTTTATACGATATTAAAGTCTCTTCCAATAAGCCAAAGAGTCTGAGTATTCACAGCAATATTTTCTAACTCTTCCTACAGTTCTAACCTTTCCATAGCATTGCATCGAGCACGTACTGTTGATAACTTGGATTGTTGAATAATTGTTTTGATGACTAACAAACTATTAATGTAATATGAGGACCATGTCAGTATAAAGTTACCGTAATTGCAAATGTTGTGTTGCACTACAACTGGATAAGCTATCATTGTTGGTGAGACTTGTCCTTCATTGCACTGAAAGACCAATGGTCTCTTACACACCCTTTCAGGTCTGTATAAAAGACTCTTCTTGTAAGAAACAAAGTGAACTTTTTAAGGGAAAAAAGGTGCAAATTTACTACATGAAAAAGTTCTCATTTGTCATCACTTGAGAGATCAACATTAACTTTAAAGGGACCTGATAGAAGGCGTTTGTAGTTTTCTTTTAGGTTTGATGTTGTATTTAGTTCTAACTATTTTAAAATCACTTCCTAATCTATAAAGGAATGCTAGTCATTTCTTTTTTATTTATGTCTTGTTGTTGTGGGACTCTCAGTGTGTTGTGGCTGTGAACTCCTTTGGGTAAAGTGTAGCTTCATCTAGGTTGATGATAGAGTAGGCTATTGTTTTGGGGAGTTACTCAAGTCTTGTAATCTTGATTGCAAGTTGAAAATGGAGAGAGGGTAGGGCAAATAAGCAGCGGTTTGTATTTGACTACTTTGCTCGTGCATTTAGTGGATTATTGGGTTTTTTGAAAATCCTGTTGGACAGGTCGTGGTTGTTTCTCCCTTGAGCAAGGAGTTTTTCCACGCTAAATCTCGTGTCTTTTATATTCTGCACTTGTATCTATTTCAATATTTAAATCATCTCTGTATTAAGGACCTAGTCCTCATATATAGCAGGAGCATCAATCTCTTAATGAACTCCTATCTACTGACCTTGAAAGTAAAAGTAATTTGTTGTCCAGTGTCAATAACCTGAAAGGATTCCCATTTATCATCCCAAGAGACCCCAATCTTTGCAAAGCAATTACAGTGAGTCTTTTGAAAGCCAAGTCTTCTTTTTTATTGTTCCAACTTTGATTCACCCTAAAATGGCTCCATTAGAGCTATAAAAGAATATCGGTGTCTTTTATTAAGATTTATAAGTCTATCAAAGTCCTTTTGAGTCTTGATAGATCTTATATTCCAAAATAGAAGATTTTCAATCATGAGGAACTGTCCGTGGACTTCTCTCTATTGCTCCTTGTTTTAACCTGCAGATCTAAAATATTTTGACGGTGTTTAATACCACTCTTCAGGTCTTCTATCTGCCTGGAGATAAATCTCCATCCTTAGCAATATATTCTATATTTCCATCAAGATTTTCATCTTCATCCTCATTTCTTGTTCTCTAATTATCCTCTTCCCAGCTCATAATCTGTGTATATTAGAAGGTCCTTGAAGATTGTCCCTTATTAGTTTATGTGCCCTATTCACCTCATTTGCATCTAATTGATTGTTATTGACTGATCTCTGGCTGCTTTCAGGTAATACAACCTCTTTTTCTTTATTCGGACTGCTGACATCTTGAATATAATCATTTACCTTCTTTTCTGTCACAACCCAACCCTGTAGGCCGTGACTAGGGCCCGAATGGGGCCCTCAAACGTAATCACAAAACCGAATTACAAACAGATAGCTTATGCTCACAAAAATTTCGGCAGAGTTTCCTTCGTTTTAAGGACTATCCGTCATACTCCTGCACATCAAAGATTCCAACAGCGACCAGACAGAGTCAACAGAACAACCTATATACATATACGGGCCGACAAGGCCGCCAGGCGGGTAAAACTGCTCAACATACACATCACACGAATCTAACCATACAAACTAGGCACAACCAACACATATATATACATATCCATAGACCTCTAAACAGACTGACAAAAGTAGAGGATGGGACAGGGCCCTGCCGTACCCATGAATAAACGTATATGCAAAATAACAAACAAGTGTATGTACCAAAAGTAGGCTTCGAAGTAAGGGAAGCGCTTCAAATAGCACACAGATGTCCTAAGCTAGTGGGCCACCAAACTGTACGTCGGTACCTGCGGGCATAAAATGCAGCCCCCGAAGAAAGAGGGAGTTAATACGAAATACGTACTGAGTATGTAAAGCAGAATATACAGAATATAAATTTGAGTAATAATCAAACTAAAGTAAGAAAGTCAAATGCATATCCAAAAATATCAAAGTGTTTACTTTCAAAAATACAAAATCATGCCTAACGCATAGGAACGATGGTCGCCCGCGCGTCAATGGCGCCATACCACAGCATAATACCAGAAAGTTGCAAGTCTTTGAATCTCTGATACATATCATAACACAGAAATAGCATATGTGAGCCAGGCGTTACGTATCGTTGTCTCTGTACTCACATAGCATAATACAGGTATAACGTGAGGGATTCGGGTGTTACGTATCGCCGTCCCCGAACTCACCCCAAATCTAGCCTAACACCAAACATAACAGAATATGCAGTGACCCAGGCATTACATATCACCATCCCTATCCTCACTACCAAACACAGCCTGACACCGGAGTATATTATAATACGCACGACAATCAACCAACCCGGGAACTGGAGAATGATATCATAATAGGTACGAGTGGAGTAGTGAGTAGTCATATGCATAAAATCCTTGTCATAAATCCAAAAGATAAGCAAAATAGCCATGTCTGAAATCAGAGTAATAATTATTACATATTTTTTCAAAAGTTATCGAAATTGCATAAAAAGGCATCGCGGGACCTACGAATGGGTGGAGACCCAAACTGGCCCAACCTACAAAGAACATATGCACCCTAGATGATACAAACTCCTACAAGACATTTCAAAACTATTTTGGAGGCAATCCGAGCTTTCTATCAAAAGTTATGAACGTTTAAAGTTTTAAACTAGTTAGGGAATAATTTTTTTCAAAAACTAATCAAGTTCCACATTTTCTTGCAACTTATAAATTTCAAAGACATAGGAGTCAATATTATAAAAAATTAACATAAGAATACCAAGGAACAAATACGAATCATACACATACTCGAATTTCGTGAATAGAGTTCTTTCGGGGCTCGCATCATGGCCTATTTTTAACTAAGACATGCCAAAAGGAAAGTGGGTTGCTTTACATACCTCAAACACTCTCCAAAATATTCCAGTGCAAGCCCAACTCCAACTTATGCTTCGGATTGCCCAAAGTCTACAAACAATTCATAAAATGCTACACAATTAGCTAAAGACTTTTTGGGCATTAAATTCCAATTTTTACCCCAAATTCTACAAAAAATTGGGCAGCATTTTCCCTTAAAATAAACCACCCCGAGAATTCAACTTGGCTTTGTCAACTAGCAGCAACAACAATAACAACCCAAAAACATCAGAAATCAATCCAAATGACAATATAACAATAGCTCTAATTATCATCACTTGACCATATTCAAAAATCTGGTTAACAAACTATATACACATATGGATGATTCCCAATCATTCCTTCATCCTATAATGATCATATTACACTAACTCAGCACCAATTCATGGTTCCAACATAATACAACACTACACCTCACACATACACTCATACGGCCATAACACCTTCACACACAATTCACTTCTAACATTCTATATTTCATACTTTTCCTTCATTTTAACATACTACATGATCTCTGGCTGCTTTCAGGTAATACAACCTCTTTTTCTTTATTCGGACTGCTGACATCTTGAATATAATCATTTACCTTCTTATACATACAACCTTTATAACACATAAAACAAGATTAAATCTTACCTTTTCACTTCAACTCCACAAATGGGCTAGGGTTCCAAAGATGAGAAAATAGGCACTCAATTGCTCCAACAACCCTTCCACACTACTTAGGGACCTCAAAATACTAGGTTTGTATAATTAAAATAATTTTGGAGCGAAGAAAAATGAATTTCAAGTTTTCCTGTTCATGGCCGAGAGCTTCACCAAGAAGTTCTTCAACTTGTTTCTTGTTGATTGGCAAAGTATAGAAATGAAAATGAAATAAAAATAAGGGTCATCTTATATATATCCAACTCTTGGTCAAGTGTATATGGTCCATACAACATACTTGTGTCAATCCAAGTCCAACACAAGTTAAGTGGGCACCACCCATTTCTTCAAGAAATCCCACTTTGGAAAATTCCACTTTTGGTCCCAAACTTTTCCTAATCAATCCAATGAAGGATATACGGGTTCTAACATCCTCCCCCCCAGAACATTCATCCTCGAATGTTAAACTGGCCCTTCGAGTCATACAAACAATTTGGGGGAGTTTCCTTTTTAAATATCACAACAATACCCATTGACCAATAATTCATTTATCACACACATAGTGAAGCGAAGAATTGAATTACCTGAAGGCACCGAGAACAAGTGAGGATACTTCTTCTTCACCTGCTCTTCTGCTTCCCAGGTCATTACCTCTTGGTTATTATTTCGCCACAGCACCTTAACCGAAACTATATCTTTATTCTGTAATCTTCTCACCTGACGATCTAGTATAGCTACGGGATGCTCTTCATAAGATAATTCTTTCGTAACCTGGATATTCTCCACAGGGAATACTTTGGAAGGATCACCAATACACTTGTGAAGCATAGAAACGTGGAATACCGGGTGTACTGCTTCTAAGTTAGCTGGCAGATTTAATTAATAGGCAACCTTCCCTATTCTACGAATAATCTGATATGGCCCAATGTATCTCGGACTGAGCTTCCCTTTCTTATCGAACCTCATAACACCTTTCATAGGTGATACTTTAAGAAAAACCTAATCACCAATCTGAAACTCTAAATGTCGACGGCGATTATTTACATAAGATTTCTATCGACTCTGAGCCACTAACAACCGCTTCTGAATGAGTTTCACCTTATCCACCGCCTGCTGAATCACATCTGGGCCAATCAACTTAGTCTCTCCAACATCAAACCACCCGATTGGTGACCTACACTTCCTGCCATATAATGACTCATATGTTGCCATCTGAATACTGGAGTGGTAGCTGTTTTTATAAGCAAATTCAATAAGTGGCAAATGATCATCCCAGCTACATCTGAAATCAATAACATAGGCTCGCAACATATCTTCCAATGTTTAAATAGTGCGCTCGGTCTGTCCATCAGACTGAGGATGGAATGGTTTTACTAAGAATCACCTGTGACCCCAAGCCTGCCTGAAACGACCTCCAGAAATTTGCAGTGAACTGGGCACCTCTATTAGAGATAATAGAAATGGGAACACCATGAAGTCATATAATCTCCCTGATATAAAGTCTAGCATAATCCTCAGCTGAGTAGGTAGTCCACCCCGAGAATTCAACTTGGCTTTGTCAACTAGCAGCAACAACAATAACAACCCAAAAACATCAGCAATCAATCCAAATGACAATATAACAATAGCTCTAATTATCATCACTTGACCATATTCAAAAATCTGGTTAACAAACTATATACACATATGGATGATTCCCAATCATTCCTTCATCCTATAATGATCATATTACACTAACTAAGCACCAATTCATAGT